>CAIGQW010054176.1:5037688-5049124 GCA_903798125.1 Danio choprae
TTTTTTTTATTATACTATTATTAATATTGGTGTTATTATTTATTTCAGCTTTATTAACATAAAACACCAATAATACATATTTAACAGTTAGCAGCTAGCAATAACAATCACATTTAAGTCCTGTAATATCTCCACGTGTCCAGTATGGTGATGTATGAGGCAAGAGGGAGGAAGGAGCGCTATGATGTTATCGATCTGGACCCCTATGGCAGCCCGTCTCCATTTCTGGATGCCGCCGTGCAGGCCGTCAGTGAAGGAGGTCAGTCTGATTACTTCTGATCACTTCTCTTACTTTTAACTTCTCTAACACACAAATATTCGGACTCTCTCTCGTCATCAGGGCTGCTGTGCATCACCTGTACAGACATGGCAGTCATGGCTGGAAACAGCGGAGAGACCTGCTATAGCAAATACGGCTCAGTGTCCATCAAGTCCAGATATTGCCATGAGATGGTAAGTTTGGCCCGTTGCCTTGTCATTGTGTTTTTTTTGTATGCAAGTTGATGGGATATTATATCCATATTTTATTTTAATAAATTGATACTGTGAACTAAACTTAACTGAGCTTCAACAGCGATATTTATATTAAATTGAAGTGAATTAGTCTTAAATGAACTACAACTGCAGTACACAAGCACTCGTCTTCATTCTCCTGCCTGCCTGAATTGCTGGAATGTTCCACAATTTTACATTTTATGGCTTTTACTCCCTTTTAATTATCTATGTTAAGCTGCTTTGACGCAATCTACATTGTAAAATGCACTGTAGAAATAAAGACTTTTGTTTTCTAGGCTCTGCGTATAATCCTGCACAGTTTAGATCAGCGAGCAGCCGTGTATCAGAGATATATTGAGCCTCTGCTGAGCGTCAGTGTGGATTTCTACATTCGTGTGTTCGTCAGAGTCAAAACAGGCCAGGTTATCGTCAAAAACTCTGCAAGGTAACATATCTGTCTATGTAGAGAGAATCATGCATGTGGTTCGTATGGTGGCTGGTAATCCTTGAAAATACTGGAATTTTAATCGACTGTTATAAAGGTTTGAAAAGTATTTAGATTTTAGATTTAAGTGCCTGAAACTGATTGCAAATGTAATTGTGTGGCTTTCTTAATAATTGATCTTACTAAATGGGTAATAATAATTACAAGTTTAAATAAAATAAATCTGTTAAAATAAAAACTCTGAAGTATGTGCATGTGTCTGCAGCATGATATGGCTGTCTTTTTTTAAAATCTTTTTGAAATTTAAATAAATGTAAATTTAAGATGACATTGATGATGTAAGTAAACAAAATTGTTTGTAAATTAATGACAATAATTAGGAGCTAACGTTTTTCACAACCTTTTTCTATACTATACTATACTATACTATAGAATAAAATAGTCATTAGCATGTTATATAATGTGATGAAGTAAATAAATATGCAAATTGCCACACTTGTGCAATAAAGTCACAGGAATAAATTATTTAAAAAAATATGATGTAATGGAACATTTGAAATTGTCATATATCACATAAAATCTGTAATATTTGTTTTCATCATATAAATGCAACCTTGATGCAGACCTTATTCTTATCAACACCAAGCTTTTACAATTGTTTTTATTAAATAAGTAGTAAGTAAGGTGTGTGTGTGTGTTTTCCAGTAAACAGGCGCTGCTGTATAACTGTGTCGGCTGTGGTGCGTTTCATCTGCAGAGGATGGGGAAGAGGATAAACCAAGGCAAACAGTGAGTATTTGAAAACCCAGATAACTCCAGTTTTGTTCATTTGCATAAATCATGTTTTTTTGCAAATGAACTCTTCAATGCACAGTAAAAAATTATTTAAGAAATAAATTCATCCTTTTTGCAACTGAATTTTCATTTGTACCTCCAGGATTCGTCTTTTATTTCCTCTTTGAGCATGTTTGTACTCTCAGTATAATTTGTGTGTTTTTGTAAGTGTATATTTATGTGTTTGTTACAGTATGAAGTATTCGGCAGCCACCGGACCACCTGTAGGGCCAAACTGTGAACACTGTGGACAGAGACATCAGGTCTGAATCCTTAATATCTCTGCTTCTGTGTACTACAAAAATAAATTGTCTTATTTATAGGATATGTGATATATTGTTTTTTTTTAGTATCTTGTATCTGTTTATTTGCTCATTTTGACTTTTTTTTATATTTCCTGCTAATTAAAATATGCTACAAATTTGGCGGAATGCTTTTAGTACTCCTCATAAATTAGTTATGACATTAGCTTTAAAAGAGCTGTAAAACTTTAAACTACAAAAAACCTTTAAAAAGCTTTTCATGTGAAACCCTTTTTGAATCAGACATTATGAAAATATTTCAGGGTTATGTATCGGTATCTGTTTTGTGTTTGTGATGTATATAAAAATGTATTAGTAGTATTTATGTTTTAATTTTTATATACTTAATGAGTAATATTGTTCTCGTATAACGATATATGAATTTGAACCTCCGTCTGTGTTTTTAGTTGGGTGGTCCCGCCTGGGCGGAGCCTCTTCATGACATCACCTTTGTTCAGAAAGTTCTGGGTGCTGTTTCAGGAAACCCCACACGCTTCAGAACGTCCAAGCGTATCGAAGGAATGCTCAGCATGGTGACCGAGGTCAGTCGTTAATGAAATATTCAAATCCATTGACATGATTATAACATCCTAAATGTCTCTAGACAGGAACAGGTTGACTAGAGAAAGAGCTGTGTGTGTGTGTTTCAGGAGCTGCAGGATATTCCTCTGTACTACACTTTAGATCATTTGAGCAGCACAGTTCACAGCAGTACACCGCCCATGCTCCAGTTCAGGTAAACTAAATACAATATGTTCAATCTACGTCATTTACATTACTGTTACAAAGCTTGTGGTCAGTATTGGCACTTTTCTTCTGCATGGCTAGCTATGACTCCCTTTTGGAGAGGATTTCCACTGTGTTCTTCATTCTTTAGTTGTTTTATTACACTGAGGGTTTTTTTTCAGAATTTTAATGTCCTAATAATGGAAAAACTGGAATTTCACAGGGTGTCTTAACTTTTTCTACGCTGAAAATAGTCCGCCACAGCCACCATTCATTCCAAATCATTTTAAATGACTGGTGCAAACGTTATTGCTAGATGAATTATGTAAAAGCAGAATAATGTAAATGCAGTAGAGGTGGTGAAACTATAACCACTGTACTATCAGTATTTTCAGGAAATCAGTCATGATATAAATTGACTGGTTTCATTCCAATTAAAGATGTTTTGCTCCGTCTTTCTTTCACGCTCCGTATCTCGTAATATAACTTAAAACAGTCCAATAAAGGCGGAGCAAACCATCATAAACAAAGGAGTAGTGGTGAAATCAGCGAATGTACACAATTAAACATATCGACATATGTAAACTGTACATGTATTTGAGCACTATTAAAAAATTATATTAAATTAAATTATGGCTCTTACATCTATAATCCCACCAATTTTAAAGTGGTACTAAACTGCAGTGAAAAGTAAAGTGAGCCGAGTCTAGTCATAATCTAATCATAGCATTCCAAATTGGCTAGTGTGTTGATATGCATAACCCTTCACACTGTTTCATGCATATTTTTATAATTTAAGATATTACATTTCTGTTGTGTAGGTCAGCCCTCATGCATGCTGGATACAGAGTGTCTTTCTCTCACGCCTGTAAGAACGCAGTGAAGACCGACGCTCCCGCAGGAGTGTTATGGGATATCATGCGCTGCTGGGTAAGCTGCCCTCATTCACTATTAACATCCGATCTAAAAGTCCTCTCGCTTTTCTAATGACGCTTCTCTCTTTAACTCCTCAGGAAAAGTCTAATCCTGTGAAGAGAGAGCGATTATCAGAAACCAGTCCTGCTCACCACATTCTCTCCAAAGAGACAACGTAAGTATGCTGCAAATGCAGCATATATTTACTTATTTAATCTCCATGCTATTATGTTCAGTGGAGATCAAAATTGGAGAACAGTTCATGAATACTCAATTAAAAAAATATTTTAGTCTTTTTTTGTTTAAAATTTGAAGGAATTTTAGCTATAGGCTACATCGTGCTAGTAGAACAGTGTCAGATTAAAGGCTGATTTATATTTTAGTGTGCCTGCACCTCGCAAAACGGACGAGGCTTTTATACTTAATGCATTCGCTGTTGAGATCTTTTTTAAAACGACAGGGGGCGGTCATAAGTAATCTACCGTAAAATCAGACGGATAAACATAAAAGTAGGAAGTTTCCGGAATGTCTTATCGAAAACGAATTATTTTTATAAATTATTTTAATGATTATAAAGTTGTTGTTTTTTATAACCATTCAAGATTGTTTTCTTGGATCAAACTTTGATGCATTACTTACTTTTGTTCATATCTCGGACAGTTCTACCTATTAAAGTTTATTAAAATATAAATGACAGCAGAACATGGGTTGCTCTACAAATATATTTTTTATTATGGCAAGAATAAAAGCAAAAACAAAAGTACATTTACTAAAAAATACTGACGGTTTTTATAGATTTAGCCCACTCCACAATTCACGCATTACTATCTGGCTAGTTTGTGTCCTCTGCTTATATGTTTAAAAGGCAATAATGGTCCAACATTCCTGATCATTATGACTAAAAAAACAGGGCATCAGTATATTGTTATATTATTTGTAGTATAGGTTCAAATATTCTTTTCCAGTTATTAAAGAAATAATTTATTTCATTTTAGTTTTGTAGCGATTAAATTGTTTAATTAAAAAAGTATAATATATATATATCAGTGTAAAACCTATGAACGGTGGAAAAACATATTCTGTAATTGTGTGTTAAAACCACCTGGGTCTCCACTTTTGCCATGGCCTCTTTTTTTTGGCTTTAACAAACTTATCCCTCAAGTTTTTCTAAACTTTTTGACAAAAACTTGCAATTTCTAGCCAAGAATTATTGGCCTTCTTGTTATCTCTATGATCACACATGGATGGATCATAAGGATGTCTGTACAGGCGTACCAAAATCTATTCAAAGTGATTCATATTCAACTCAAATGAAACGCGGCGCCGCGTGAACTGTTCCATCGAGTCTCAAAAAATGTTGTGCACTCTGCCAGCCGAAAGCATGTCGCGCACACCCAAAGCCAACTTCTGCAAACACCGCAATGATGTCAAAGTCACTGCGCGCACTCAAGCGAACTAGCGGAGGCGTTCGAGTATAAACCAGCTTTTATATCAATAAGTTCCTTCTCAAATATCTCCTTTTTTATTTTTTACTTAGCCTAAGAATATAAATGCATCTCATAAAATATGCTTAAAGGGTTAGTTCACATAAAAAAAGAAAATGTATTCTTTATTTTACTCATATGTATGCATGTATGTATTTATGCATGTATGTATTTATGCATGTATGTATGCATGCATGTATGTATGTATGTATGCATGTATGCATGTATGCATGTATGTATGTATTTATGCGTGTATGCATGTATGTATTTATGCATGTATGCGCATAAATTTGTACAAACATTACTGGTCTTCTAACACTATTTAGAACATTACTATTTAAAAGATAGACCATTTAGAAGTATTAATCTTCTGTTTTGCTCTTCATACATGTATTTTTTGTTTTACTTTATTCATTCTCTCTCGTGTGGTTTTAAATCTTTGAGTTTATTCTGTTGAACACAAAAGTAGTTATTTGAAGAATGCTGGTCACTTGCACCCACTGACTTCCATAGTTTTTTTTTTTTTTTTTTGGGTACTATGGAAGTCAATGGGTGCCGGCAACCACCATTATTCAATATATGAAGTTGTGAAAACCTCTAAATGCCATCTGATTTGTTTTATTTTTTCTAAAATGAGCATTTTTCCTCAGCCTCCGGTTCAGTAATTTCACTTTTATGGCAATTAGTAGGTTCTTTTCATTGTGTTTAAAGTGAAGTTACTGAACATATAGTCAAGTCAAGCTTAATTGTCATTCTGCTACATGTGTGGACATACAGAGGAACAAAATGTTGTGTGTCGCAGGACAACAGCGGTACATAAATTAATCATATATACAAACACAAAACTGGACATAAGCTATTTAAAAAAAATATGCATAACTATCATGCTACAAGATACTTAACTATACACATTAGACAGGCTATACAAGTACTTTTACATGAGACTGAACAATGTTGTGCAGGATATTGTGCAAAAGAGGTATTTAAGGTTGGATATTGTGCAAAAGAGTTATTTGAAGTTGAAGCTAGCAGTGCAACATGATTGTGGTACATTTATAGTAAACATCGTTTTCCTTATTGAGTCCTTGTAAGAGTGTCAGGTGCATAAGAGAGAAGAATGTTTCTACTGGTGGTTTGTCAAGCCCACTCACATGCATGAGGCACAATCCCTCATGCACAATGCACAATGTTTCCAAGAGACATGGAGTGATTAAGAAAGTGTACATAGAATAAATGCTAATTTTAGAAAAAAATTTCAGACGTCACTTAAAATCGTTTGCATCTGAACACTCATTATCTTCTTTTGTGTTCAACAGAAGAAAGAAACTCAGGTTTTGAACAAGTGAAGGGAGAGTAACCGAATTATCCTTGTTTTTCCATTAACTAGCCCTTTAGAAAACTGCTCTTTTATCACCATTAGGATAACCTTCTAATAGTCAGGACATTTAGGTGGGGTTTTGTCTTATTTGGATCTCCACTCCATGTTTCTATATACAACTTTCTTACTCTCACATTTTCATTTAGTCTTGAAGCCTGTTTTGAGATCAGAGAGGACGCAAACCCTCAGTCACGGAAACGCCATCTCACGCGCTTCCAGGAGAATCCACAGGCCAACTGGGGACCAAAAGCACGTGCCAAAGCTGGGTGTGTAACTCTCTCTGCTGCTTTCTTCTTCAAATCAGTCACAATGATCCTAAAAGTCTAAACAATCTCTCTGTTTTTAGTGGAGGAATCTCCTTAGAGCTGGAGGACAAAAGAAAACAGTTTCAGGGTAAAAGGAAGAAAGCGATCACACACTCCTCTGAACTCAAGAGCTTCCCCTGCAAGAAGTTTCGCAAGGTACGTTTACCTGAAATCAGTAAATGATAGGGATTTTGAACATTTTTTTTACTATGGAATTAAAAGGTTAGTTCACACCAAAATTAAAAATTCTGTTATTAATTATTAGCCAACAATACCCGAGAACTTAATTCATCTATTGAACACAAATGAAGATATTTTAGATGAAATCTGAGCTCTCTCATCCTCTATACACAGTAACAGTCCAGAGTCATTAAACAGGGTTCCCACTCTTTCATGGACACCAAATTCAAGAACTTTTAAAATCACTAATAATTTTAAATGAAGCACCTTTTGTAATTCACACCCCCAGCATATATAGCACACCCCCAGCACCATGAAAGTCCTTCCTGTACATAACATTTTATTTACACCTAATATTTACGTTAAAATGTAATAATGATGATGTTTTAAATGTGTCATTTTCAAAAATGTTGACTGTTTTATAGTCATCTTCAATAAAATTTAATACAATTAGTTTAATGCAATACTGGTAAATATTCAAATGCGGTTTCTGAAGTATTGATAAAATGCAGTATTTGTCATAGTTCATATATAAGGCTTTAAAAATTTTATAAGAATTTCTTAGTTTTTCCGTGCAGTTTTTGAAAGCAGCACAGTACAATTGTTTTTAACCCTGGCTGCGTTTAAAGGTTTTTCTCAAAAAGAAATCTTGACGTCTAATCAAAGCAATTCTTGCCATAGAGATTGGAAGAGGCAACTTTATCCAACCGTGGGTGGAGGAAAAAAAAACGTTTAAAGATTACACTGAATAATATGGAATTTAACAATTACCACAGCCAAACGATGTGTATTTATAATGTTGTGTTCTTTTATTAAAAGGCCTACAAGCCCTTATTTAATTATTTTTTAAAATATAGTTATATTATAAACACTTTTGATTTTCATGGAAAAAACCCATTTAAAAAACTGCCTTTTAATGACAACCTAGGTAGAAAAGTATTATTTTAATGTTACAAGCTGTTGACACGATGTCGATAAAAAGACATTAAACATTCTTGCTCCTTGTAAAATTCATGAAAAGAAAAATCTTACTAAGCCTGAACTTTTGTATGCGGAGTGCTTTTGTTATGAATGACAGCACATTTTCACATCTCCCTGGTGAACAACAGTGTAAACAACATTAAAATGAAAAAACGTTAAATAAACTTTAGATTCAAGCACTTTCAGGGAGCCGTGTTTGTTTTTGAGTACTTTCTAGGCCTTGAATCAATGTCTGAAATTCAAGCACTTTCAAGAAGCATGGGAACCCTGCATTAAATGTCCAGAAGAGGAACCCAAAAGACCTTGTCTAAAGACATGTTGACTTTAGTGGTTCAACTGCAATCATAAGAAGCTCCAAGAACACTTTTGTGCACCAAAAAACTGTATGAATTACTGTGTACGCCTATATCTACTCTGTCAGGTCACGGTGCGTTTACTATGGGCAGTATAATGCATTACCATTAGAGTCAGCATTATTGCCACTATTGACTGTAGTAAATGGACACCCTGAACTGATGTGGAAGATATTTTTACAGTTTTTGGCACACAAAAGTTTTCCTGGAGTTTCAAATGTAGTAGTTTAAAATGTAGTGGTATGAGAGTATCAAGATTGAAAATGACAATGAGTGTTTCAGACTGCACTCCTATCTTTAAATAGTGTTTAAAATAAAGAAAAAAATGTTTTTTAAGAAGAACTGTTTATATAAAAATTCACAGCAGCTCTTTTTTTTGAACTAATGAAGTTATTATTATCCTTTCTTTTCAGGGAACGTGCACACTAGGAGACAAATGCTGCTATTCACATAAGCTGGAGAAGGAAGCTGAGGACATGATGGATTAATTGGTTTTCTCACTCTTGGATGTTCATCACGCAGCTGTGAAACGTGTCCCGCGTTCACTAGTTAATGAGCGATACTTTATGAGATGTAAATTAAAATTTCTCGTAGCCATTTCAAATCTGTTCACAAGATCAGTTTTTCGTTAATTGGAGTTGTGCAGAATTAGATTTTTGACAAGCCCAAGACGCCTAAATGGGACTTTTTATTCTGTTTTACATCGTAAATGTTTTATTTTCACCTGGCAAATAAATACGAAAATGAATGCTTTTCGTAATGTACAGGACATTTATCATTTATTTATTCCAGTTCATTCTTTAAGTGTCATTTTCATTCATACGAAAGGCACAGTAAAAAAAAAACAAACATGAAAAATATTGCACAAATCAATCTCAGGAGATCAATGGTAAAGAATTAATGTTACTGAAGAAGTTCTTGTAGATCTTTTTTTATGAACATGGCACAGTGATGTGTGAAATATTTCCAAATTTGAAATAAAACAAATGCTTAATAGGTTTTTCTTCCACAGCATCTGTTCATTGCCTTATGCAAAATCTACGCATGTAGTTTTTTTTCAAATCAGTGCCAAGGGTTTGGATACTGCAATGCTGCATTTTGATTGGTTCCTACAGAAGCCGAACCCGTAACAAGAAAGTGCGGATCTCCATTGGTTTTAGTGTCACTTCCCATGATGAAGGATCTCTGGCAGTGTGAGGAAGGGCATTCGAATCCTTTTCTGAAAGACAAATGCATCAAACACATTAATTCTGAACAAATTATATTTAAGTTCTGATTACAAATAAGAGAAATTAGCTACCAGTGTTCCATTGCAGGCGGATCATGTCCTCTTTCCACTGGTTTGCTCCTAAACTCATCTCAGACGCTCCCAGCACCTGCAGAGTAGAAAACAGCTTCTGCGAACACAGAGAAAGTTTTCATGATCAGTCTTTGTACATTAAGAAATCAGGCATTCAAGATTGAGTCAATGCCATTGATAACATGTACAGTTCTCTGCCTCAAGCGCTTTATTGCCTTCTATGAAACTATAATTATTAATAAATATTAGAATGTTAAGGTCTGAATTTTTATTAAAACTTAATCCTAGTCATGCCAGATTCTTTGGATTACAAAGAGATTCCACAAACACGTTTTTATTATTTTTTATTATTTTTAAATTTTATTTGAATTACAGCATAAATCCATTTTTAAAAAAATATAATTTCTTTAAAAAATTTGATTATACTTTGTGATTTATTATATTGGCATTATATGATGGGAAATGAGGTAATTCTGCAGTTTAATGGTTTCAAATGGTTGATGAAGGGACAGAAAATTGGACATCTTTCTCTTTTGCTGTCATTTTCAGTCAACCTCGGTTAGTCACCTGTCTAAATATTTTCAATATAGTCTAAATATTTAGATCTTTTAAAGTACTTGATCAATTTATCAAGATTTTGTTGTGAGAAATTAAGTAAAATAAGTATTAAAATTACTTCTACAATTAAGTACAATTATTTTTTTACATATTAAGAAAAACGCTTGTTCCTTGTAAGAAAAATCACTTTAAATTTAGAAGCCTTAAATTAGGAAGAAAAAAAAGCTTGAAAATAAATGGTATAGTCTAAATCTGAAAAGATATACACTCGAAATTGAGAAAGTCAAATAAATTATACCTTTATATCGTACAAATGAGTGTTTTATCTTCATTTTAAGACATTTTTTCATTTTTCCAAGTTTGTGTTACCTTTTTTTTTCATCATATCAACTCTCTCAAAAGCTCATTTCCACAGTTAAAAGTGTAAACATATAAATGAAAAATGTTTCTGTTTTTATGCATCACCTGTAGGTCGACAGTAACAGGCTGAGAGTGTGCTTTGCTCTCTTTGGCCTGGTATTGATGCTCCAGCCTGATCAGAACTGAATCTTTATCCCACTGTGACACTGTCAGCAGGTGAACAGCAGGGGGCAGAGCAGCCTGAAGCCCAGAGAACTACAGGAAACAGGAAAAAATCATGATCATAAAGAAGCAGTTGAGTTCCTCTATCCACTGATTATCCACAAACCTCCAGTTTAGTGCCGGGAGAAGGAGCACCGTCCTGGAAGGAGAGCAGGGGTTGGAGAACCATGGACTGTGCGAGGGGTCTGTGGAGGTCAGCGGCTGCCTCTGGAGGACTGAGGGTCAGCAGCAGACGACCACGAGCCACTAAACCATGAGCAAACTCTCCCGGCTCAGACAGAGGCTCTCCAACACCACGGAAATCATCATACAGAAGTCTCCTGTGCAGCTGAGGGAGAAAACAATCAGATGTTCGCATTTAAAGAACATTGTGGTGTCCAATTTGTTGCCTCATGCTCTGTTTGCACACTTTTGGGCAGAAAGGTTTAAATGGTCTGGACAAAATATGGTGAGCTCTACTCATACATACATACATACATAAATATACATACATACATACATGCATGCATTCATACATAAATATACATACATACATACATACATACATAAATATACATACATACATACATACATACATACATACATACATACATACATA
>CAIGQW010054176.1:5049134-5064743 GCA_903798125.1 Danio choprae
CATACATACATACATACATACATACATACATACATACATACATACATGCATACAGCGGGGAAAATAAGTATTGAACAGGTCATGTTTTTTCCTGGGAATAATATTTCCAAAGCAGCTGTTGAACCAGAACAACATTGGGTTTTTACCCAAAATCTGGTTCAAACAATACAAACATAAAATAAAAAATCTGAATAACTAGTAATGTGAAATAACAATGGAATGACACAAGGAGAAAGTACTGAACTACTGAAACGTATTAAATACTTTATATAAAAGGCTTTTTTGATGCTGGCAGCTTAAAGATGCCTCTCATATGGAGAATGAAGTCACATGCATTGCTCAGGTGTGAGTTTTTCACAGACTTCAACAGTGTGTAAAAATCTTGATGGTTCTGTGGGTCTCGTCTATCAAATATGAGCTTTATTTTGTATTTTATATTGGATTCAAGTCAGATGATTGGCTGGGCCATTCTACAGCTTGATTTTTTTTCTCTGAAAGCATTAGAGAGTTTCCTTGGCTGTGTTTTGGATCATTGTCTTGCTGAAATGTCCACCCTGGTTTCATCTTCATCATCCTAATGATGAAGATGTTGGACTGAAGTAGCTGATATTAATTTACAATGAGTGATTTCTACTACAACTACTGAGGGATTTCAGCTGCTGTCTGGGCTTTTACTACCTTTCTACACCTCCCTTTCTTCATGTGTTCAATACTTTTTACCCACGTCATTTTATTTTATTTCGCATAACTTAATTTGTAAAGTAATTAGATTTGTTTTCTTTGCATATATGGATTTCTTTGGTTGTTACCAACATTAGACGAAAATTTCAAGTCAACCGCACCTTTAGAAATATGTTTTCTGAGAAAAATGGTGACGTGTTCAATACTTATTTTCCCCGCTGTACGTGCATACATACAAAGAAATCGAATTTTCAAGTGGTCTTTTGTATGTATTTATTAGATACGAGTTTGAGAAAATTGTTAATATTTGTTTTGTTCTATAAAGGTTAATTTCTTCTGAATACTTGTCTGAACATTTCAGAACAGTGTTTTCTAAAAATAAATAAATAATAAAAGAAAAGGGTTGAAAACATGCCGCTTTTTACTTTGCAAAACTAAATGGCAACATTAATAGAAGAAAAACTTCTTAGGAGTGTCATCGGTACGAAATATATCCTATATTTTAAAAAAGTTAAAAAGAAAAGTAATAAACATATCAAACAAATAACAGGCAAAACTTTTATTAAATTCAATTAAAAAATAATACTAAAATGAACAAATGTAAGTGGTAAAAAAAGGATAGTATGTGGATTTTAAAAAATGCCTAATTGATACCTACATAATGTAAAAACAAACAAACTGTGAGGCAAACAAAAATCAAACATATTATTTACAATCCCAAATCAGAAAAAGTTGGCACAGTATGGAAAACGCAAGTGAAAAAAGAAAGTAGTGATTTCCAAATTTACTTTGACTTGTAATTCATTGCAGACAATATAAACACAAAATAATTCATGTTTTGTCTGGTCAACTTTGTTTCATTTGTAAATATACATCATTTCCTGTCATTCAGATCTGCAACACATTGCTGAAAAAGGTTAACAGCGATAAGAAAAAAAAAAAAGATTTTACTTTACCATGATTTCCAGCGAGCCGTTATAAATGCTGCTGGCCCCTTGAGAACGGTCAGTCACCACTGTCAGCTGACGCTTGCCATCCTAAACACACACATTCACACTAAATTATATTAGATAGCTTGACATTTTCAGCTCAAGACTATTTATGAATATCTGAGAAAGCAGAAGGTTGAGGACAGGGAAATATAAAAGCACACTGAATGAAAGAGAATATGTCAAGGTAAATAAATAAAAATAAAGTCCCGAATAAAATAGGAAAATGGACATTATTGAAGAACCTGCCTTGATGTAAGCACGAGAGTTGATTGGATAGTAGTTTCCAGCGATTGGCTCGGTCTGCTTCAAATCCCATGTGGGCCGATAATCTTTCCTTTAATGACAAAACAACCCCAAAGATGACATTTTTACATTTACAGCTCACATATACAATACTGTTTGAGTTCAGGGTCATTAAGCTTTATATGCTCACCCAGGGTGGATTTTTTAAAATACAAAATACTGTAATATTGTCAAATTTCATTATTATTTACAATAACCGTTTTCTATTTTAATTTACTTCTAAATGTAACTTATTCCTGTCATGGAAAAAGCTGAATGTTCCAGTCTTTAGCATCTCAGTAATCATTTATTATTAGCAGATATATTTTTCTTTTTTCTTTAATGACTAGAACGTGAAACAATTCTAGCATTACAAATGTTTTTTCTTACAATATTAGATCAATGTAATGTACCTTGTTAATAAGTGTTCTTGTAAACGTCGATGAATAGAAAAAAAAAAAGGGATTTTTAGTGTTAGAAGAGTAATACATAAATGGTCTATCTTTTAAATAGTAATGTTCTGAATAGTGTTATACAAATTTATGCGCATACATGCATACATACATACATACATACATACATGCATGCATACATGCATGCATACAAACAATAGTATTGGAAAGTCAAGAGCCAGTTATTATTATTATTATTATAATTATTTGTTTTTTATAAAACAGCATAGAAAGTAGAATGAAAAAAATACTAAATAACACTTCCCCATAGTCCTACTATGTAATCTCCTCACCTTCGCTCCAGAACTTCTCTGCCATTGGAATCAGTGTAGAAATAGCCAGAAGACTCGATGTCTGTGTCCAAACGAGTGATCACTTCTTTCCCTAAACCATCTCTGGAAAAGATGAAGACATCAGAGTTATGAAGCCTTACTTTCATTGTCATAAACCAGCCCTTGCATGCGTGTGTGGGTGTGTGTGTGTGTTTTTTAATTCCTTGTTATATTTAATAATAAATAATACTTTTAAGAGTTTAAAGTTTTTTTTCTATGAAATGACTTGATGTTGTAGTAAGTATTTTACAAATAAACATTATTTTGTGTGTGTGTGTGCGTGTGCGTGTGTGTGGACTCACTCAACAGGCACGGGCCCTACAGTCCACTCTAGCTCCAGTTCCCTGCGGTCCTCATACAAACGCACCACCTGAGAGACCCATGGGCTGAACCGCTGCGTCACCTCCTGAACACTGTTGTACAGCGAGACCGCCTGGATATCTGCAGTCTTGCTGATGATGAAGGGGTCTGAAGAGTTCGGTCTGAAGATGTAAGCGCCGGACGGCTGATGGCTCTCCTTGTTATTCCCAGCACTTGCATTATACCTATAATTACCAAAAAGCAGAAAAAAAACCAAACATTAGTTTTCATATGATTCACAAGTTTTAGTTTTTTTTACTTCAACATATCTGATTCTGGACCATAAAACCAGTCTTTGGTTGCATATGTATATTTGTAGGATTAGGAAAATCTATATTATTTTTACTACATAATAATGTATTATGTATTTTAATGTATTTTTGGCTTTTTATGCCACAAATCATTTAATTAAATTTATATTAAAGTTAAGATAATGTTGCATGACGACATTGTCAATTTTTGTCTCCATATATATCAAAACAAAATTTTTGATTAGCAATATGCATTGCTAAGTACTTCATTTGAACAACTTTAAAGGAGATTTTCTACATTTGTTTTTAACCATCAGATTCCAGATTTGGTTTTGACTGGTTTATGACTTATGACTGGTTTTATTAATTTGTTTTATAAAGATTCAAAGCTCAATTCAAAAGATTCAAGCTGTCAAAATCTCTGCAAATATGTAGATAAGTATGTCTTGCTTTTGATTCATATTCTTATTTTTAATTACAATCTTGTTTAAAATTTGTGTATTAGATTTTGTTAAGACAATAAAATAATCTTTCTGCTTTTTTAACGAGTTATCTATGATTACTGCACATCTAGTTTAATGATAAATGGGGTATCCTAATTTTAAATAATGTTTATTTGTAAAATACTTACTACAACATCAAGTCATTTATATAAATAATAAATAATAATGCTTTTAAAAGTTGAATGTTTTTGAAGTTGAAAAGTTGAATTTTTCCTATTAAACATAGCAAGGAATATTTTTATTCAGATAATTTTTTATTCTGATATAAGTTTAATAAATTATTTTATTTTTATAACAGATTCAACATGGGGAGGTGTAATATCTATAAAAATGATACAGGCATATTTTTGTTGGCTTTGGAAACATATTTTTGTTGGCTTTGGTCTAATTTCTTAAGATGTGTTCTTGTTTGAGTATACTAATGACTAATAAAAGTTACAAAGCAATTACAATATATATACAATAAATACAGCACATAGTAATGCTATGCAGATTCACATGCAAAATTTACAATACTGAATCACTACCATACTAATTGCACTTATTGGTACTCAAACATAATTAAGAGAACAGTATAGTATTAACATGGTAGATATACTAAAATCATATTTAAAAAAAAAAAAAAAAAAAAAAAAAAAAAAAAAAAAAAAAAAAAAAATCAACAAAAGGTAATACTGTGGTACACGTGAACTGAATCAGCCTAAACTGAACTGACCAATAGAAGTTCTGCGTGAGTCGAATGGTTTGCTGCGTCTCCAGGTTTGTCAGGCTGCTCAGAAGACCAGTGGTGCTGTCAAACGTTACCTTCAAGAACTATAATATACACACAGAGGAAAAGATTCATCATTTATGCCAATGGAAAAATGAAATAACCCAATTTTTTAAATTTGTAATTATAGTGTAATTTAACTATAGTGAGTCCTTGTTTTATTCTTTTCTGAATCCAATATTTTTAATTACTTGGCTGTAAAAATTTTTTTTACAAATAAATAAATAAATTAATTAATTGCTTAATAAATAACTTAATTAATAATAATAATAATAATAATAATAATAATAATAAATAAATACATTTAAAAAATAATGTACCCCCCCAAAATAAAAAAAATGAATAAAAAAAATAAATAAATGAATAAAATAAATATGAATATAAAAAATACAAATAAATGAATTAAAATAAATAAAAAATTGTATATATACACACACTGTATATATATACACACACACATACATACATATACACACACACACATAAATTATAACGCAAAATAATTTACAATTACAATAAAAAAAAAAATACAATTAGGAATGTGAAAAATGTTTATAAAAATGAGCATTATCCAATTAATTAATTAAAAAAATAAATAAAATAAAATAAAAAAATTTATTGCACTCAAAGGTAGACTAAGCTAATGATTTTAAATGCATATATTTTTCAGCATTTCCTTCATTTACCTTGTTTTGAATGGAGGACGGGACTGCATTTTTGGATCTGGATACTGGAGGCTGATCCTGAACCATGGAGATGATGTACGTACTGTAACCAAGAGGAGGAGCTTCAACCTGGAACACCAGCTCACTTTTAGCAAAACCTCTGTTCTGCCTCACTTCCTGTGTGGACTTAGACATTGGAATGACCTGACAAACAGCAACGGAAACGGAGATGAGGAAATGTTATTGATTTTATATCAGAAATGAAACATATACTGTACACACACTGTAAAAAATGTTGCAGACATGGACAGGGTTCCCACTCTTTCATAAAGAGCAGATTCAATAACTTTTTAAAGAAAGCACCTTTTCAATTCAAGCACCTTTTTAATTCGACATGAAATCCCTTACTGTACTTAACATTTCACTTGCACAATATTTACATAAAATATCAGAGCAATTTTGATGTTTTCAATGTGTCGTTTTCAAAAATGTAAACCGTATTTAACAGTCATGTTCAAAAAAACTTTAATAAAAAGTTTCTGAAATACTGATAAAATGTGCATTATTTGTCATACTGTAGTTCTTGTACAATATTTAAATGCAATATTTTAAGTTAAGAATTTCTCATTTTTATCATTCTGTTTTTGACAGCAGCATGACAATTGTTAAAATAACATCAAAAACTAATTTCATTTAAATTTTAATTCAAGCACTTTCAAAGACCTATGTTTGTTTTTAAGTACTCTCCAGGCCTTGAATCCATATGTCTGAAATTCAATTACTTTCTAGTACTTTCAAGAAGCGGGGGAACCTTGCATAGATTTTAGTCATATAACTTAAAAGAAACTTATTTTAGTAATTAAACACATGCGGTCGAATTATTGATCTTATATTTTATGAAGAGTCAATTTATCGAATATTACACCCATTTAATAATCAATTAATCAGTCAAACCTACTTATAATAATTTAAATTTAAATAAAAAATTGTTTTGCCAAAAAATATAGATTATTATTAATAATTTATAATACAATTAATATAGTTCTACATTTTGTAATAATGTTGTTAAACTATTTATGTTTAATCACTGGGTCTTAATAAGCCAAAATTAAATCTGTTATCACCACATAAATGCGATCGGGTCTCTTCTGTAAACCTTGATTAAACTGCTTGATTCAAATAAAGAAACATTTCATTAAAAATATATTTATTTGTGTTTCGAAAATTAATGAAAAGTAATTAATAGGTAATATTTATATTTTAGGGTGAACTACTTCTTTCAACTTTAGTAAACACAGTTACAGACCTCACTGTCCACTGCTTTCCCATTTGCATCAGTAACATTGTACACTGAACCATTTACAGGCAAACGAACAGGCCACCTTACAGTCCGGCCCAGAGGATTGTACACATTCATAGAGAACTGAGAGAGAAAAGAAAAAAAAAAAAAAGAATGATCATTATTCAACAGTAAATGTGCTTTTCATTTGTATGAATTCATTCACTGTAATCTGTGTGTTGTACCTTATGGCTGCTTTCTGTGAGGGGACACACACTGATGTTGAGATTTTCACAAAACACACGTGGAGCTTCAGAACCACTGAGAACAGCCAGAGAATTACTAACCAGCACCTGCAACACGAAAGAAAAAATCATTCAGTTCTAAAAAGGTGTTTAGCACTATTTTGTGTAAGAAATATTAATTTTTAGATGCTATAAAATAAAATACTACTTTTAGTGGTACTTTTTTCATTATTTATACGTTTATATGCATATACATCAATTATTTATCATTATTTATTATATTTCTTTTCCCGCCCATTAGTGACAATCTCTCCCCTTATTAGCACAGACAGCCCCGAGTGAGAAACAGCGGTCAACCAATAGATTGTTTTGAATCTGCTAATAAGGTGACACGTACTCGTTTATAGATCCACCCTCATTTTAAAAGCACAATCTCATTTGATTTTAAAGGGACAGTCACCAAAACAGCACAGTTTGGATCAAAGCCTGAAAGGGGCAGTTTCAAAGAGTTATAAAATATTATTTACAGGCAAACGAAAAAGAGTTATAAAATATTATTAGTGTGGTATTTTGAGCTAAAACTTCACATACACACATCAATGGCTTATTTTGCATCTTGTAAAAAGATCCCCTTTAATAATGAAATTATTTTATTTTATTATTTTTAATGAACTATACTACATGTCCGATGAACGTCAAGAGACCAAAATGTTACATTTAATAAATATCTGAGGAAGTATTGATAGTGTGTGGGATTGCTTGTTTGTTGGCTTTTCGCACACTTTGACATGGTAATTAACTATACTAAAATTAAATCTGACATTAAAAAAAATTTGAAATACTGATAAAAAAATATCCACATGTAAAATCCACACATATATATATATATATATAAAAAACAAATAAGTATTTCTATGTGGTTGCAAATGCGTTCTGATTGTTTTATTTTATCCATGTCTTTCTTATTTAAAAAGTTAGACAGCAGACCTCACAATGTGCCCAGCCTGTAGCGAGTCTCCTGGCGTAGTCATTTGCCACATGCTGTTTCTCTGTCCCGGACACAGCATCATGATGTTGGGCAACACCCATCGCCCGCCCTGAGCCAAAGGAGAAGATGTCAAACAGACCAGTGCATTAAAGCCAATAGAAGAGATTTATTTTACAGCACATGTAGACTTACTCATAGTATCACTGTCCCCTTCACCAAAAGGTCCTGATGTAGATTTGGGTCCCCCAAGCACCTCCAGCTGGTTGCATGTCTAGAATAACAACAATTCACAATTCATATTACAAAACAAATTATTTTTAACATGATTTTTAGGCAGAATCAGAAATTAACTTAAGTGTCTTAATATAACTTATAACACCGTAATATTATAATACGTCTTATTATTATTATTATATCTTCTAACTGTTTCCATTTAGACTAAAATTGTAATATTTGGAAAACAGAACCAAATTTGATATATTAATCAATTCATAATTAATCAAGTTTATTGCACATAAGTCAGTTCTTATTTCAACCTTTTAGATAGCAGAATTATGTTTCTATTGCCAATTGCTGGTGAAATGTAAACATTTAAACAATGTCTGAAATAACATGTTCATAACTTGTCAAACCTTCTTGTAAATAATTAGGACATCACTATCAAGGTTAAATAAAAATATAATCAAAGTGTAATACAATACATATATTTAGCAAAATCGGATTTTTTTTCTAGCTAAAAGATTTGGACATCAGATATATAGCCGTTTTACAACATCTGTCTTCTGCAGATGAAACAATGAACAAGATAATTTCAGTAAATTCTTCCATATCTTCAAACATACCTAATCTGTATGAAGGAGTGTAAAACAGCATTTATGTTTTGTGATAAAATTGTAATAAATTTTTTTATTATTTATTTATTTTTTTGTAATTTTAGTTTTTCTTTGTGTCAAAATTGTAAAGTTGAGACCTTTATCTTAAGATAAATAAAATAAAGCTTCTTGTATTCATTGAGGCACTAAAAATGTGCGTTATAGACTAAAAGATTGCTCTTCAGATTCAAGAATCCATATCATTATTCCAACCGAAAACTAGTTTTGCCACATTTTGTGCACAAACTGGACACTGAACTGTCAAAATGTGCCTAACTAAACGTGCCTTTTAAAACCATATTATCAGTCAAAATAATATCAATAAAATCATATTCAAATATACAATCAATCAAAAATAATCATATTTGCGGTACAAAAAAAGTTCAGTTGTGGGCATCACCTGTAGTCGGCTGTTGCTAAGTCTCTCGTATAACTTCAGTGCTGGTCGGCTGGTAAAGTAACCAGTCCAGAAATCATGAGCATCATCAGCATATGGGAAAAAATCATCCGTCTTCATAGGCCTAAGATGAACAACCAAGACAAAGAAATGTCAGAGAAAACATTTGAGAGATAATGTATACTAGTATCAAAAGATTCGTTAAGAGTGGTGGAAAGAGTACTGAAAAAAAAAAAATCACTCAAGTAAAAGTACCTTTACTTGATCAAAAATGTAGTGCAAGTAGAGTAAAAGTAGAGTATCTATTATAAATATTACTCAAAGCATGAGTACAAAGTAGCCCTTTTAAAAGTACTCAAGAGTAGTAAGTAGTGAGCATTACACAGTGAAAGTTTTATGCATTTACATGCAGTTTGTGTGTGTGTGTGTGTGTGTGTGTGTAAAAAAGTAACATTCTGTAGTGCATTTAGTGATTGTTTAAGGCCATTTGATGCTTTCAGTCATCATACAGTCGACATCTTTCATCTTCTCATCAGTTACATGCAGTCTAAACAGTCTCAGGGTGATTGGGTGTAAAGATTTTGGACATCTTCTTGGACACTTTCCAAACATGTCTTGAAATTGTTTGTTATGATGCAAAATTATTATTATTGGATTGAACTGGACTGTTTTTCTACTTTAGTCAATCCCCATAGACAAGAAAAAAATTAAGTAGTGACTGCAGGTTGAAGGAAAATAGTGGAGTAAAAGTACCGATACAGCACTAAAAATTTACTTAAGCGAAAGTAAAAGTACACATTTTTAAAACTACTTAGTAAATTACAATTCCTGAGGAAAAACTACTTAATTACAGTAATTTGACTATTTGTAATTTGTTACTTTACACCACTGTTCTTTACCATGCCTTATTTAACTATATTAGCACACTAACCAGGTGAAGTTGGCCAGGTTGAGTTCCTGAAGGTAGCAGGACGGTGTCGAATACAGCACGTTCACCTTGCTCCCTTTGGTTTGCAGTGTATTTACATACTTGATCAGCTTATCCATATTTTTATACCACAGATTAGCATTTTCATACTGGAAGTCTGAACCCATGGTCATGATGATGTGGTTTGTCTTATAAAAGTCAGCCTGAGAAGAGAAATCAATTGATGACAGCTCTACATACAATATGAGTAAGTAAACTACGTAGTGTAGCATCACCGTTTACGTACCTGCTTATGGGAAGCATTCAAAAACTTTTGTACGATCTCATCCACATTGTAGTCCTCCAGGTCTGGGTCGTCTCTAATGGGGGCATCATCACATGACTGGTCCCAGCAGAAGCCCTCAGGAGGGTTATAGCCATTGGGAAGAACCCCTTTAAAGATTAAAAGACAACACATGTCAGTTATTCTTAGTATTGGTAAAGATGTATTATAATGCTGATGCATACATACATTATTTATATATAAAGCAATGGAAAAATTAAGACCACTTGAAAATTCTCAGTTTCTCTGATTTATTAGTTGTGGGTTTAAATCAATAAATCAACAATCTTATTTATAAAGCACTTTAAAAACACAGACAGTGAACCAAAGTGCTGTACAGAAGACTAAACCCAAACAGGACATCAAATAAAAATAATAAAAACATTAAATAAAAGAAAAGAAAATAAAAGAAAAATGGAAAAAAAAGAAAAGAAAAACAAAACAAAATCTATGATTAACCTAAAATCTGAAAACATTTCCCCACTGCTGTCCATTTGACCTCACCATTTAAAACCTCCAGAAAACTAGATTTTAAAAGGTTTGCATCAAGTAATTTATGTGTTTGTGTGTGATGTATTATTATAAATTTAGTTGACAACTTAAATATCACTTTAAATAAACCATGTTTTCACAGATGCTAAACGTTGAATGAAGTCAATCTGACCCCTTAGATAACAGAAAAATGCAAATATTTGTTGTTGTTTTTTCTACAAAAAGGTCTGATAACACTTCTTCCAAACTTAAATTAACAATTTAGTGATTTAGAGCATTTTTCCAGAAAATGATTTAGAATAACAAAACTGGTCAAAAACGTTTTTATTTGCTGTGACTAGAAAAATTTGGGTTTTTCCACCAAATATTGTTTTTATAACTCTTCTGACGTTAAAAATTTGATATTGTGTCATCTAAAAATGTATATATATATAAACATGTCTGAAAGCATGGCACCATTTTTGTTATGTTATGCAAAACAAAGTGCTCCAAATGGCAACATTTTTATATTAAACTAGGAAGAAATGTTTAGCAGTTTGCAGAATAAAACAAAAACTACATTTTATTCAAACACAAGTACACTGTAAAACATGATAAGACAAAAACTCATAACAACAAATGCTTTTATGTTACTTTAACTTATTTTATTAGGTTATAAAAAGTTTGGCTTAGCATTTTTAATCTGTTTAATTGATGGAAGTTGAGATGACTAGAAAATGTAATTTAATTGAGTAAGCTGCAAGACTTTTTTTGTGCAAATCCAGAAAAGCTGAGAATTTTCAAGTGCTCTCTTAAATTTTCCACAGCTGTAAAACAGATTTTATAAATGCAGCAACAATATAATATTATAAAACATAATGCTGCAGAAATCCTTATAACGTATATGTGATGTAAAATGATGAAAGTGTTACTACATCGTAAAAATACATTTAGATTATGCAACAGCTCAAGAAAATGCAAGTTTGCATATGAATACCTGTGAAGAGATCAGCAATAGGTGGCGTCAGGCTTTCACTGGCCCTCCAGAGCATTTCCATCTCTTTGGTCTTCATCCTGCGGTCCTTGTCCTGGTAGTCCAAGCGGCCAAAAAAGAAGCCGTCATAGCCCATCTGTAAGCAAATTAGAGCAGAGCAGTCAGCAACATTATTTATTATAACACCGTTCATAATGCCAGATAACGCGCCACAGCTACCTGAGCAAAGATGGAGGCGTGTTCTCTGGCGTGTCCGAAGGGGTCAATGTGCCAGGCCACCCGAGGACGCCCACACTCGCCGAAAGTGTCATTGAGGAATCGCAGCCCCAGAGTCATCTGATCAATGACAGCGCTGTAGTGTGTGGTCGCCTCATCACTCATGCACCAGCCACCATTTATGAACTCAAGACGACCTATGAAGAAAGAACGAATCTCTTATGAGTAAATATTAATTTCACTGAATGTTTAGAGGGATTAAGTATCAACAATAACAATTATATATTCATACAGTTGAAGTCAGAATTATTAGCCCTCCTGAATTACTAGCCTTTCTGTATATTTTTTCCCCAATTTCTATTTAACAGAAGATTTTTTTTTTTAAGCACATTTTTAAACATAATAGTTTTAAAAACTCATTTCTAATAACCGATTCTTTTATCTTTGTCATAATGGCAGTACATAATATTTTACTTGATATTTTTCAAGATACTAGCATTCAGCTTAAAGTGACATTTAAAGGCTTAACTAGGTTAATTAGGTTATCTAGGCAAGTTAGGGTAAATAAGCAAGTCATTGTCTAACAATGGTTTGTTCTGTAGACAATCTGACCTTAAAATGTTTAAAAAATAAAATAAAACTGCTTTTATTCTAAATTAAAAATAAATAAATAGCACTTACTTTAGAAGAAAAAATATAATAGGAAATACTGTGAAAAATTCCTTGCTCTAATTAAACATAATTTAGGAAATATTTGAAAAAGAAAAGAAAAATTGACAGGAGGGGCTAAACATTTTGACTTCAATTGTATTCTTCAATTGTATTAGTCTTCTGTATAGCACTTAAGTGCTCAGCATTAAGAAGTACATCATCTTTTGACAATGTATATTTTTATCCATTTCTCATTGAACACAGACAATAATTTTGGTGCATTTAAACAAACAGTATTATTAAACAATTATATTCATTGAAATAAGAGTTTAGTCACCTAACACCTTTAGGAATAGAAAAATTATTTATTTAAATGCAAACAAAATTGCATATATTTTTATTAATTTTTACATTTCTCTTGATTTTTCCTGTTTTTTTTTAATTGAATTTAATATTTTTCCTCAATATATCAATTTGGGTGTACTCATCAAATTATTAATTACGTTTTTGTTGTTAGATTAGTTCAAGTTTTGGCTTTGGTACCAAGTAACCTAATGTATATGCACAAATATATTCTTGTAACGCATCCTACAGAAAATATGAATTTAAAATAGAGATCTGTTGAGGTGTACTCATTTATGCTAAGAACTATATATAGCACTTTTTTACTAAACACTTTTAGCATTATCAAATGTTTTACAGTTTTTAAAATATATCTATATTTTATGTCATCGCAACAAGATAAACAATTATGAATTAAAATTATTATAAAATTTTAGGTTGCAAGGAAACGTTTTAGTATTTAAAATAAATAAATAAATATATTTAATCATTTCTTATATTGATGAATGTTGAATAGAATGGAAAAGAATGATAAGAATTCAGCTTGTGAGGAAAATATTTTTCTCCTAGCTACACTCCATTTTTTTGCATTATAAAATCATTGCTTTATTATATTGCTTTTTTATTTATTTATTCATGCTGTATTTAATCATTAATTTCAATTATATTAATTATTTTTTTATATATAAAATATTTTGGATTTTATAATTTTTCACTCTTTATATCATCTAGGACAAATGTGGGAAATATTTTTTTCTTCTATATGCTCTGCAAAACAGAACCCCTTCTCACCCTCATTGACCAGCTGGGTTACAATGCGGCGTGTGCTCTGGTTCTGCTGTCTCCACCAGCGGTAAAAAAATGCCGTCTCAACATAGATGAATCGACGGGCTGGATCCTTCTGTAGCTGATCTATCACTGAGTCCAGAATATACTGAACACCTGCATGCTGGATGTTATTTCGGTCTGAGGGGAAAAAAAGCAATGACTGGAATCAAACACTGAGGCTTGTGGTTTATTTACATGCATGCTCAAGCCTAACACAACTAACAAATCTTTCAGTTTTGTTTTTTATGGTGTGAGGTTAAACATTAAGTTTTACTATTACAAAGCATTGCCAATATCATATGACAAGCAGCACATAACGCTTATGGTCAGTCACGCAAATAATGTGATCTACAGTCATATAAATGCAAGTTACAAACAATAAACACTTTTAACTCAAAAACAAACAGAACTTCACCTCCGTAAAAGTACTGATCCACAGTCTTGAGCCAGCCGACATCATCATGTGTGTGTGGAACCAGATGGACGTTCAGCATGGATGGCTTTGTGGCTGGACATGACTGCAAAAACACAACCACGTCAATATCAGTAGAGAGATACAACAATAATCTACACTTTTACTTCCTTGTTCTACAATCATTTCCTCTTTACTTTATTTTATATGAGAACATGTTATATTTTAAAATTAGCATGTATTTAAGAACTTGCTAAATTATGTTTATGGATAATTCAAACAATGATAAGAAGACATACAAGTATTGTTATAGTATACAGTACTGAATGACTACTACTTATATTTTATTATTTATTTTACATGTACAATGTTCTTTTTAAACGTTTTTGCTGTATATATCCTGTATATATGCTATATATATATATCCCTCAGACGTATTCACGTTTAGCCTACTCTTTATGGGTTACCTTTGAAGATTACAATGACAATTCACCCTGTAAACCAACACTCACCTTATAACCGCAGATGGAGTTTCGACCCGTGGGCAAAGAAAACACAAGTGAAAAACAAAACAAGAGCAGAAAACTGAAGTTCAGCCATGGTTCCGAAGCCATGATGAAAATGAAACTGCCCTCACATGACAGCCTGAATTTATGCTTGTATCACGTGATTTCTGCAGCCACATTTTCACAACAATCAAAATAAAAGTCCTTAAATAGAAGACTTTGGCGTCGCTCCAGCGGAGTAAACTGCCTAAAAAATCTAATTAATAAATAAATAAAATATAATCTAATATAACATTTGAATGATTATATGATGAGAAACTGTTAAATAAACTATGCATAGTGTATTACTGTCAGTTGTGGCAGCAGCCTTGAATAACAATATTGAAAATAACAATATTTCCTTTAATCTGTGTATAAAATATGTACTTTTTTCACAAGAAGACTTCTTTTGTCAAGATAACTGTGATGGCCATTGACCAATCAAATCAAGGAAAGCGAGACTTTACTGTTGTTAACGTTTTAACCAGGTTTATGTTTTTAATGCGGCCACAGAGTGTGAGGTAAGTTGTAATATACTTTATTTTTTTAATCTCTTATTTATGTCAAATGTGAAATGGCTAGATTTGGCTAATGGCTAATTTTTTACAATAGTCAATGAATAATTTAGGCGACGAATATTTTGGTGTTATGAGTATTTTGTTGTTGTTGTTTTACAGAAGTTTAAATTCATTTACAAAATATCTTGTTCGTCTAGGCTACTGTTCATTTTGCTATTGCCATTAATTGCTTTAAATTCTCTATTGATAATAATAATAACAATAATAATAATAATAATAATAATAATAATAATAATAATAATAATAATAATAAT
>CAIGQW010054176.1:5069122-5085749 GCA_903798125.1 Danio choprae
TCTCTCTCTCTCTCTCTCTCTCTCTCTCTCTCTCTCTCTCTCTCTCTTTCTCCCCCTCCAAATGGGGCCGTGACTGAGTATGATGACATCACCCTGTTTCTGCTCAACTCTCCCTTCCTCGCGCTTTCTCCAAGTCTGTGCAGCACGTTCTCCAGCGTTCCTGCATCTCTAAAAGTCTCTCTTAGTGCTTCAAAAACACTCCAGACTGCACTGACTTTCTTGACTTTACACTTGGATTTACCAAAGGAATGAACATTTAAGACGATGTTTAATTGTTTTACAGTTTTTTGCTTCCTAATTAGATGATTCAAGTGTCAAGGGCAATGAAGAGGATCCAACCTTTCACTATCGGGACCAAATTGTCTGTCCCGTCTGAATCTAAATGTCTGGATTATGTGGGCATCATCCTTCCTGGTGCCGTTCTGGACAGCTGTGAGTTGAACGATGAATCTAATGGTTGTCCATCTACACCTGTGGAGGGGCTTTCAGATGATATTAAAGAGGAAGATGAGAGGGATTCTCCATCACCGTCAGCTTCATCCAGGTCTATCAGGAAGATTGCGATGTGTGCAAACGCGGATGGTCAGGTCGACTGCCATGTCACTGATTTTAACGGGACAATAAGTGAGAGGAACAAGCCAAGCATGTCTACTGAAAAGCTGTTTCTGGTCAAGGAAGGACTGAGCGGCGAGTTCGGTGAAGGGCTGGAAGTGAGTAGTTTTTAATATATTTTAATTAATCTAATTTATTTGACTTTTTTTATTTATATGATTGTAAGTTTTTGTATGATGTTTTTATTTTATTACATGCATTTTTCAAATGTTATTTCATTGTAAATTATATATATTATAAAAAAAACACACATGCATATACATTTAATGCACATGTACATTTAATATAGAACAAAACTGATATCATATATTTTAATCTGTTTTCATAGAAATATATACATGTTTATGTTGTTTAAAATATAAATATAATTATATAATTTAAACACAAGATTGTATGCAATTCTGTAAATTAAATATTTATACACACAAATATATACATTCAGACACACTTGCATGTATACATACATATATACACACACACACACACACACACGTGTATATATATTATATATATATATATAAGCGTTATCTATTTTCATATATTTTTTATCAGTTTTTACACAAATGTTAAAAAAATCACTTTAATGTTTTAAAAGATCTTCATTTATTAATATAAATCGCAAACATCTAACAATAATGATGTTGAAAAGTACAAATGTAATAATAATTATGATTACTATATATTTTCCCTCTAATATAGCTAAACTGGAAAAAAATACATTTTAGATTATTATAATATATTAGAGTTTCATCATTTACATCGGTTTTGTTTGTTAGTATATGCACACTGACAAACAAAAACAAACCAACTAAATAGAACCAATAAAAATAACAACAGCAATCCCCCGCTTTCCAATTGAAAGCGTTTTCAGTTAGCTGCCGTATCTCAACATATTTTTCACAAGCATCACAAACCAGCAGAACTCCAGAGCAGCTCCATATTTGTTATTCTCTTAGTCTCTCGCTGTTTTTTATGAGCTGTTTGTTACATTGTTACAGTTCCAGTCTGCCTATGCAAACTCTCCACAAACACGACGTTTCCCACTGCTAAACTAGAAATGCAGCTTCATGCTCCAGCGAATATAACAAGAACACATTGTCTTATTGTGAGAGGAAGAAGAAGCTGAAAAAAGTGTGGATTATTACAGTTTTGCACACTGTGCTCTTTGAGATGAGGTCATAGCCAGGCCCCTCATTACACAAGCCCACAGCACAGATGAACTGGTAATTTCCACAAAAAAAATGGGAAGTGGTTCCAAACTGGATCACAGAGAAAGGATCTGAGACTAAACTGATGGCACAACTACACTTATGATGCCAGATAATGTTTAAACCATTGGCCCTAATGCACTTTGTGGCTAAATAAGTGCCAAATTATTCCTCAACTTATTCCTAATTAACATACTTAATTCCTCTTTTTTTGTGTAAGTGGTAAAACACACTGTAAATGTTAAAGGGCAAAACGTGTGGTTCGCAAGCTGTTAAAAGAATTTAAACACCATGTGTAGAGAATTAGACGTCTAATACATATGGCAAATTATATATGCTAATCACATTCAATTCAATTCAATTCAAGTTTATTTATATAGCGCTTTTTACAATGTAGATTGTGTCAAAGCAGCTTAACAAGTTCAATTAAAGTCCACATTTTTGAGTTTAGTTCAGTTCAGTTCAGTTTAGTTCAGTTCAGTGTGGTTTAAGTTTCACTGGTGAAAGTTCAAACACTGAAGAGCAAATCCACCGAAGCGCAGCTCCACAAATCCAAGCAGGCCAGTGGCAACAGTGGAGGAAAAAAAACTTCACCAATTGACGAAGTGAAGGGAAAAAAAAAACCTCGAGAGAAAGCAGGCTATGTTAGGCATGGTCATTTCCTCTGGCCAAACTTCCTATGTGGAGCTGCAGTCTAGTCGCCGGGCTGGAGAAGCTGACATCCATCGTGTAAGCTGCAGGTGTGGGTAGGGCACCAGCGGGAGGGTAGGCTGGCCCACAGGATCAAACGTAGACTTGTTCATCACTGAAGCCTTTCAGGAATCAGTCTCATGCGCTCCATTCCTCCATGGCCACCACGGTATCAGCTCGGGATACGGCCTGGTCCAGGATACCTTCGGATCATCTCTTCAGAGGTCTAGGATCGCATCGATGGCGCTGCAAATCTGTAGGGACCTCGGGATGAGTATCCCCAGGTGGAAGTAGAAAAAATTAAATAATAAAAAATATATACAGTTGAAGTCAGAATTATTAGACCTTCTGAATTATTAGCAGCCCTGTATATTTTTAACACATTTCTAAACATAATCGTTTTAATAGCTAATTTCTAATAACTGATTTATTTATCTTGTAATGTCATGATGACATTGCATAATATTTTACTAGATATTTTTCAAGATACTAGTATTCAGCTGAAAGTGCAATTTAAAGGCTTAACTAAGTTAATTAGGCTTATTAGGCAAGTTAGGGTAATTGGGCAAGTCATTGTATAATTATGGTTTGTTCTGTAGACTATAAAAAAAATATTGCTTAAGAGGGCTAATAATATTGACCTTAAAATAATTTTTAAAAAAATTAAAAACTGCTTTTATTCTTGCTGAAATAAAAATAAGTTAACTTAATATTTCTTCATGTTGTCTCAATACAAATCGATTGTGTGTAAGCCAGCATTTTTACAGTGTAATGAAAAGTTCATTGTTCATGTTAACTCACAGTGCATTAATTAACATTAACAAGCATGAATTTGGATTTAATTAATGCATTAATAAATGCTGAACTATGATTATTCCTTATTGTAAAGTAGGACCAATTTTATTTAAATATTCATATATGGCCATATATCAGATTTCTGTATGGGATTGCTTAAGACAAGTCTGCACCATAAAACACCACGGCTAATGGATGATATCATTATTTAGAAGCACCACCCCTTGCTTCAGGCTCATGTATTGTTGGTGGGCCAACAGACTAAGATCCTGCTATTATTGTGTTTTACGCACTAAAATGCATTGTAAAAATCCCCCGGGTGTCCTAAACACAGGTGCATAAACATGAGCTGTTCGCAGAGGAGATATCTGATATTGCTGAAGAAAACGTTTTGGCGGGTCCTCCTGTAAGCAGTCTTTTCGGATCGATTCGGTCTTTAATCTGAACTTCGTGTACCCAAACAAACAACATGATTTTATTGCCTAACAGCTGAGAAAGTGCAAAAGAACCAGAACTTGGCATGGAAGTTGAATTAGTTGCTGGAATATAAATGATGTAAGACCTTTTGGAAGATTTACAAGATGAGAAATAGTCTGTTGGTCAAAAGTGTGAGGTCACTGGCGCACAGTAAAAATAAAAATGTCTTTTTTTTTTTCTAAAAAGGCTATTAGATTTTATAATTAGATACATCGTAAAGGCAAGCAACATGCTGAATTAAACATGGAGATTTTATGAAGAAATTGTATTTTCCTGTAAAATGTACTATATCATTTGGTCTATATATAAAAAATTTATATTTATATAAATATTTTCCCCCAGCTTAGTCTCTTTAATCATTAGGGGTTGCCACAGCGGAATGAACCGCCAACTTATCCAGCATATGTTTTACACAGCAGATGCCCTTTTAGCTGCAACCCAGTACTGGGAAACACCCATACACTCTCATTAACACACATACACTACGGCCAGTTTAGTTTTATTCAATTCACCTGTACCACATGTCTTTTGACTGTGGGGGAAACCGGAGCACCCTGAGGAAACCCACGGCACCATGGGGAGAACATGCAAACTCCACACAGAAATACCAACTGGCCCAGCCGGGACTCAAACCAGCGACCTTCTTGCTGTGAGGTGACAGTGCTAACCACTGAGCCACCGTGTCGCCCTTAACTTAGACTGTAAAATTATATTTTTCAAAGAAGTGAATGAAACCTAAATTATTATAGAACTTTTTAAAAGAAAATAATACTATTTACTCTGTATAAAAGGTTTCAGCATTGTAATTTAAACATAAAATAAAGAGTATTGCAGCATATTTTTACAATAAAATGGTATTTAATTTTTTTTATTCAAAATGTCACTTTTAATTCAGTTAAAAGGGAGAACATGCAATTTCTCCACACAGAAATTCCAACTGACCCAGCCGGGACTCGGACTAGCAACCTTCTTGCTGTGAGGTGACAGTGCTAACCACTGAGCCACCGTGTCGCCCCATTATTTTGTTTATTCAAAATATTTCATGTAGTTCATTGTGCAACAAAAATGTAATGGAAATATAAAAATTACTGTAGTACATTTCACAAGTATATACTGTTTTAATCTTCCTATTTCAAAATATCACATTTGTGTGTTAATTGTGTTAATTAGCAATTAATTGTGAAAATAAAAAACATGAAATACATTTTTGCAATTTTCTAAGTGTATTTACCACTCTTTAATTTAGAAATTGACCTGCAGTCTGTGAGTGAGAATTGCACTGAGAAGTCTTTTCTCAGTGCAGTTTTTAATATTTATATACCATTGCAGTCTGATCCATGGGCTAAAGGAAGGAAAATAAGGAACCTGCATTACGATTACTGCATGCCCGCCTTCCCACACGATCAACCCGAGGACACGGCTCACAGCCAGAGAAGAGACCTCAAAGACATTGAAAACTCTCTCATCCAGCTGACGGCGAGTCTGGACTTGATGCAGGTAAAATGCATTGTAAAGATACTTCTGTTTTGTTTATTAATGTGTCTAGAAGAACCATTACCTCATGTTCACTTAATGCATCTCCTGTGCCAGGAGGAACCAGAAAGACCTCTTCCGAAAAACACAGATGCTGTAGATTTAGGATTGGAAACATTTCATAAAAGGCAAACCCAGAGGGACCACGCAGACAAATCGTAAGGATTTATATAGCACTATGGAGTGTTGAGCATTATTCGACTTGTTTATGATACAAAATGTTTGGTTTCTTTGCAGGTGGCTGAAGTTGAGGTCACTACTTAGAGACTATCATCAAGATCTCATGTTGGCTCTAGATGTCTCTTCGTTTTACCAACAAGCCGACAGCATCATTGGTGCCATTAACTGCAAGGTAAAAAAAAAAGAAGGAACCCCCCCCCCCAAAACGTTTATCTTAATTAGTATCCATGGTTCTACATGTTAGGGCTAGAGTACATTCAGGAGGTTGCTATCACAAACTAAAGCCTGGCAGGTCTATCGGCAGCCTGACATGAAGCAAAGGGCTGTTGGATAAGGCTTTATTTTGCAAAAACTGTAGTTTATACCACTTATTAAACGGCTACTTTCCACAAAACATAAAAATTAGATGCAAAACATTGTTCTGAGCCATAATAGTTTCTTTAATTAAATGCAAAGCTACCAAAAAACAAACCATCTGAGCAAAGCTGATGGAGCATACACTAACCTGGACATTATTTGGTCACAAGACGGTGCCAAACAGTCAAAACACAAAAAGCTGACAGAAACAACATTATTGAATAGAGAATAGAATATCCAATGTATTATTTATTCACAAGGCGGCACCAAACAGTCAAAAACAGCAACGTAACAGACAAGCAGACGACCCTGTGGCATTTAGCGGTTGTTATCTGGGAATAACATGGAATGTCACGACTGAGCAATCAGAATCGAGTATTCCAGACAGCCATGTAATAAAGAACTTTAACATCCATGGAACATTTTAAATGCACAAAAAGGTTATTTATAATGAGAAAAGACATCTTCAGTTTATTATTGTTCTTCACACTAATGGCTTATTTCCACTGAAAGGTATAGTACAGTACACTACAGTAACGATTCTGATCAGGCTTGCGTTTCCACTGCCAATAGTACCCTTTCTTGATACACTATAAAAAATGCAGGGTTCTACATAATTCCTTCATGTTGTCCCAACTCAAAGCGATTTAGTTAACTTAATTGATTTTACAAATTTAAGTAGATTTAACATAAACAATTAAGTTGTCCCCCAAAAAACCCTCAAGAATTGTGTTGATTCAGCTCATTTTAAATAAGTAGTTTGAGCGTGGTGTATGCCAAAACGTTCTGATCGGCATCATTCTTGCTCGAAGAAGAGTGCCGTACAAACTGTTTCAAATATAGACTCACAGCAAGTGCAAACAAATAGAGAGGGAGAAAGCTTTTTTAGATGAGGCATGTGAACAACCCCATAAACAACAATGGAGGACATACAGCAGGTCCTGTTCATTCTTCTTGGCTTGTGGCCAGAAGAAGAGACAAGCTTTGTTTGAGCATGGTTAATTACAGTTTTGTATTTAAAAATGGCTCCTTGTGTTGTCGTCCCCCAGACTTGTTGCACACGCTGGTGATGATTCTCTATAAACTAATAGCATTCATCAGCAAGTCTAGCTCCATCCTTTTGGTACCATACTGTTTTGCTAGGAACCATTACCAAATGGGCTGAAAAAAGTGGTATGCTATGGTGTGCTATTTTGGTATACTGTAAAAAGTTGCTGTAAAATTTACAGCATCACTGGCGATTTTTACAGTATTACTGAAAAACAGCACACTTGTAATGGTTAATTTACAGTGCACTTGTAAATTTTACAGTATAACTGGCAGCCAAAATTGCCAGTAATACTGTTACTTTTACAGCAATTTATTGCAGTGTACCTCTGACAATGGAAACGGAAATATATGAGTTTTGCACTGTACTGTATCGAACTGTACAGATCAGTGGAAACGAGCCATAAGAGAAAACATGGTTATTTTGTTAAAAGGTTAAGTTATTTGGTCATCTTCATCATTTTTAGAGTGGCATTTAGAGAACAGTCTTTATGCATCATAATTTTGACCTTATTCAGGATTCATTTCTTTGCAGAGGAGCTGTGTATTGGCAGGCGAGATCCAAAAAACCGACAAAGAGACGAGAGAAATTGCCTGTCAGATCAACGTAAGTCAATCCATTAGAGGAAACACTGTCTCCTTGTGTAATTGAGAACATGAAAACATGTGATCCCGACCAAATCACTTGGTTTTTTAATGCATGATTCCTCATTCAACCAAATAGTAGCCTGTTGTATTAGTCAGGCAAGACTATTTTTTTTTCTCTCAGAACTGTAGCAAATGAACTCCAAATGAATGATGTCATTTCCTTCTTCCCTGACCCCACCCCTCCCTGGACAACTCTCTTTCCAGATGCTGAATGAGTGCGCGTCTCGCCTGTCAACTCTCCACCCAACCCTGGCCAGAAGAGTTACATGCAAACAGGCCGAGGTGAAGGAGAACTGGGCACTTCTCCAGGAGTATCTCTGGTAAACGAGAGTCTCCTTACTCCCATTGTCCTTATGTGAACACGAAAAACAATAGTAAACAAAATACTTGGGAACCGTGGTCTCATATTTAAAGCTTGGAATAGTAAATGACATCATTCCGAAATGCAATCCATGATTGTCATGCAGGAGTTGACTTGGCATGTGGCTTCGTGATGTAATGTTATGGTCTTGTATTTTGATACTGAGTCTTATGAGACCATAAACGGTACAAGTTGTTTTGACGTCGTTGCTACATATTTAATTCCGAACTTAACTGATTTCGAGTTGTGTAATTCAGATATTGGCCTATTAAGAGATTTAAACCATAAATAATAGATGTTGATTCCATGAAATTGCTATGATTTGGTTTCTAACACATTGAACTGATTCTAAATTTGTGCTAGTTTATGCAGTTATGTTTCCATTTAGTCCTTTTAAAGTGTAATTCTGTTTTAAGTATCCTGCAGGACATACTATCTATCACTTAGAGTTTACGAAAATATTTGTGCGCCAGAGTGATTTTGAGATTATTTTCCTACTTAACCATGCATGTCTGGTTAAAACCCCGCCAGCACCATTAAAGGAAGCTGTAATTAGTGGCTGAGTTTACGTCACCCTTCTCAGTTACTAAACATCACATTGGATCATGGCTGTTATCACAGATCAGTCAACAACTTTAGATGCAGAATTCCACAAATACCCAAACCATCATGGAAACTAAGATTGGAAACCCGACCTTTGCTCAATAGCATGACTTTTGAAAGTGTTAGAGAAGAGATACAGAGGGACAGCTGATTGACAGTCCAGAAACGATTGAGAAAAAAAAGGTGAACATTTAAGATTTAGCCTCACTTCTGGTGCAGATGGTGAGAAATAGCTCATATGTATGGTATGAAGATATGATAGGAGACAGGTACTCTGTGAAAACGAAGCTGAAAGAATGTGCCCCTACTGGGGAAGGAACTGATAAAAATAACTGCCTGAAAGTTGGTCATAAATTTTATAGAAACATAAAATCAGCAACATATTCAGACTAAAGGCTTAAATATACTTACATTTTTATTTGTACACTAGGATATGCTTGTGTCAACATCCTGATTTTTCTAAAACCCAAAGTGCACAAATTGTGACAGAATTCAAAACAAACACAGGCACAAACATGTACTTTGAATTTATTTGCATTACCGAGTTTGTCCACAAGGTGTCAACATATATCTGTTCTATTGTTTCACAGCTGGCGCCTGTACCATGAAGCTGGATTAGCTGGCTAGCCAGTTAAGTTTCAGTTTAGCTTGCACCAATCTTGGGTAACATGATACAATTTAGGTAACATGAAACAGCTCAACTTTAATCACTTTTTGTTGCCATGGTATTTTTTAGCAGTTGAGCTGAGCTGAACTACCCTCATGTTTTCTAAAACCAAAGATTCGTGCCAATTTAACTTAATCTTAACTGGCTAGCCAGCTAATCCAGTTTCATGGTACAGTCCCCTGGAAAAGAGAGGGAACAACAAAAACAAAGATAACAACAAAAACAAAACAATAGATGCCCTCGTTACATTTCATAACATGTAATATACATTAAGTTTACATGCTCTAAGCACAAAGTCACATTGAATGCAATATTAGGAGAGGAAAAGTATTTTGAACAAGGATTAATCGTTTTAGTGTGCAAGAGGGAGTATACTTTGAAAAACGTTGTCTTCGACTGTGTATGCATGCATGCTAAAGTACACAAAATAAAGCTAAGTATAGTTTAGCCTCATCATGCATGCGTAGTTCGCACATGTGCATTGAATAGCTTTTTCACTATGAGGTGTCAAAACTGAGCCGAGCCATTGATTTCCAGTCAGAAATAGAGAGGACAAAACAAGAACTACAACAATCTACTGAACAAGCAAAAACAGGCTCACACTTATGATTTTTTTATTTAGAGGGATAGTTCACACAAAAGAAAATATTTTGAATAAAACTGAAAACCTTTAACCATTGACTTCTATTGTAGCGATAACAGTTGGAAGTCAATGGTTACAGGTTTCCAACATTCTTCAAAACATCTTCTTTTGTGTTTAACAAGAAAGAAACTCATAAAGGTTTGAAACAAGTGGAGGGTGAGTAAATGATGACATAATTTTCATTGTTTTTGCATGAACAATTTCTTTAAGGGGTTAAAAGATATCTGTAACTCTGTAATATTTAAGTGAGTACTTTTTGTTGAGAAAGCTGAAGACAATGGAGATTTTGTGCATGCAGTTAAATGGAATGTACTTTTTTGTGATCTATGCATGTTAAATTAAGTATACTTTAGGCTTAACAGTTAACACAGTAAGCTTAAAACAACAACACAGAACAACAAGCCCAAATTGAAATCAGAATTGGAGTTTTAAAGGGGTGGTCCACTACGATATCATATTTTAAACTTTAGTGGATGTGTAATGTAGCTGTGTGCACATAAACAACATCTCTGAATGTAATATGCTCAAAGTTCAATGCAAAGGGAGACATTGGCTTTTACAGAGTTAGCTTAGCAAAGCCTACAGTGAACAAACTACAAAAAAATACATCGGAGCTAGTGAGATCACAGGGCCTCACAGTGGCGCAGTGGGTAGCACGTTCGCCTCACAGCAAGAAGTCGCTGGTTCGAGCCTCGGCTGGGTCAGTTGGCGTTTCTGTGTGGAGTTTGCATGTTCTCCCTGTGTTGGCGTGGGTTTCCTCCGGGTGCTCCGGTTTCCCCCACAAGTCCAAAGACATGCGGTACAGGTGAATTGGGTAAGCTAAATTGTCCGTAGTGTATGAGTGTGAATGGGTGTGTATGGATGTTTCCCAGAGATGGGTTGCAGCTGGAAGGGCATCCGCTGCGTAAAACATATGCTGGATAAGTTGGCGGTTCATTCCGCTGTGGCGACCCCAGATTAATAAAGGGACTAAGCCGAAATGAAAATGAATGAATGAATAGTGAGATCACAAGGGCTTCCGGTTACGTGCATTTACCTCGCGCACACACCCTGCGCTCGTGCTTTATTTTCCTTTGAACAGTGTCACTGTATATTACAGAAAAATAACTTAACTCGACCATCAGAGAAAAATAAAAATAAACATCGGTCCCGCACACATGCGGTTCTCTTTTAACATGCGTCTACGGACTGTTCAAACATACACACACAAAAATGGCGATTCTTTTAAAGGAGCCACACCCTATTTTCACTCGTTACAGACACTTGTCAGATTTTATTTTAGAGAGCAGGCATGAGGTTCATCCTTTTCATTTTCTGTCTGATTAAGGCTCAAATAGATACTGCTAACAGCTACTCTGACTGACAGTATTTACACAGCTGAGGCAAAGCGCATGCTTGTGGAGGCATGACGCTTTACTGGTAACGTGGAGCCGATCCACGAAACACAGCACATGATGTTAGCTGACTAATCAGAGCCTCTTGAGGGCGGGCCTTTCAGAGGAACTAAGAAATATGACAGTTGTTTTCATGTTAGCCGAGTAGCTGTATATAATCAAAGTAAGATCTATGAAAAAAATAATGTGATTTTCTACAAGTGAAGCATGAGCACACATTGCTTTGCGTCTTATAAACACAACCAAGCCTTAAATTTACACTCTGGACCACCCCTTTAAAGATTTTAGTTAATTTGTTACTTTGAGGCATTTGAAAATTTGTGTGTTTATAAAATTTGATTAAAACACATATAATTACATTTTATATAAAAAATATTTATATTCTGCCTATACAAAAAGAAAAATATTAATACAGCTTTTAGTGACAACTTGCACTACACATGTTGTTGTCCAACTAATAAACATTTATTTCAAAATCTTTGGGCCAATGCTTTTACAAAGAGACCATGATTCAAGATTACTTAATTAACAATAAAATAACTAACTGAAGCCACACAAATATCACATACTATGAATAGGGTTTAACAAGCAGCAGCCTATGTTGATTTCACTACATGTTATAGGTGGAACATAATCTCATTATCTCAGAAAAAAAAACCTTTTTTTCTTTTTATCATTTTGTTCTTGCAAACATTAGCCATTTTATTTGAAACACAACCAACAAGCCATGTTGTCTGTGTCAAAAGAAGCCAGTTACATTCCTTTTTGGCTCTCTCAACAAGTCCTTTATCACTAGCTCTGCAAACACACCTTTCCTGAAAGTATGAGCTAACCAGACAAGAGGGAGATGACATCATTGCTCGCATATCCTGCCAACAGTAATATCTTCACAACTCAAAACAACCGCTGCAAAAATTCATCCAGGATTACATAACCAACAGAGATATGGTGTTGGTGTTCTGTGCATATTTTTACATTTTCAGCCTGCAAGTTGTTAGCATTAAAGATTTACAGTCATGACTCTTATGGTCTGAAATGATGATGAAATATCATGATATGCTTGAACTGTTTGAAGAGTAATGATGCCTCAGTGGTGTCATTAGAGGTAACGCTTTGTTCTGCTTCACAGGAACCAAAAGACAGATGTGTCTTCCAAACGGCCGTCGACTTTACCCGCTGATCCTTTAACCACATGCCCTGACTCACAGAGCTTTGCTAGAAATGAGGGTCACAGCGTAATGGGAAAAGATGTCAAAGAGGAGCGAAACCGTCTCCGAGGATTTGAGGTTCGTCTCCATGAATTTCTGTTAGCATGTGATTATAAATGACCACTCGAGACCACAAAGAAAAGTCGATTGGTCTGAGATTTCTCTTCGGTGAGACAATCTTTTACACTGAGGCTTTGAACGTATCTAACATGATAGACGACCTTCTTTAGACAGTTATATTGCTTTGGCTTTTAGTTACGAAGTTTGAAAGAAATTAAAAGTAAAAAATTGTTGCAAATCGGTGGAAATGTGATTGACCGTCCTTAAATCCAACAAAATACTCTTTTTTTTTATCCATTCATTCATTTTCCTTTGGCTTAGTCCCTTTATTCATCAGGGGTGGCCACAGCTGAATGAACCGCCAACTATCTAGCATATGTTTTACACAGCGAATGCCCTTCCAGCTGCAATCTATCACTGGGAAAACACCCATACACACTCATTCACACACATACACTACGGCCAATTTAGTTTATTCAATTTACCTATAGCGCATGTCTTAGGACTGTGGGTGAAACCGGAGCACCCGGAAGAAACCAACGCAAACATGCAAACTCCACACAGAAATGCCAACTGACCCAGCCAGAACTCGAACCAGCGAACTTCTTGCTGTGAGGCGACAGTGCCTAACCACTGAGCCACCGTGTCACCATAGTCTTTCTTATAAGTAGTCATATTGTGTTTCTATATAGGCCTGTTTTCTCCTTAGAGTAAAATAACAATAAAGACTATGATGATGCTAAGGTGTTTTTAAGTGATTTTAAGCATATTGCAATGCAGTTGCTAGGATGGTGATTTTAAGCATGTTGCTATGTGGTTGTTATAATGTTCTGGGTTGTTTTAAGCATGTTGCTATGCGGTTGCTAGGATGTTCTAAGAGATTTTAAGCATGTTGATATGTGGTTGCTATGGTATTCTGGGTTGTTTTAAGCATGTTGCTATGCGGTTGCTAGGATGTTCTAGGAGATTTTACGCATGTTGCTATGTGGTTGCTAGGAAGTTCTAAGTGATTTTAAGCATGTTGATATGTGGTTGCTATAGTATTCTGGGTTGTTTTAAGTATAATGCTATGTGGTTGCTAGGATGTTCTAAGTGATTTTAACGTCTGTGTAAACTAAGTTGCTGAGACTTTATTTCAGTATGTTGATGTACTTTCATCTGAAACTGAATATTGATTGCAGGCGGTGGTTTTTTGCACATCATCCCCTTTTTAGTAAACTAAGTGGGACGTCTACGAATATTGTGGCTGAAGCCACCAAATTGACGTCAACAGAAGGATGGTCACTCAAAACGTGGAAGCAAATGATCAGAATTTGATTGAAGATTAGCAAAACTAATTTTTTTCAGTGAGTTAACTTGCACAGATTAATTGTTCACCTAAAAAAATAACAACGTGCGCTAGCAAAATAAACATTGCATCAACATTTTGATTTCACACGTACTTTAACCATGTTGCTATGTGATTGTTTTTTTTTTTGTCTGTGATAATCTGAAGTATGTATTATTAAATGTAATTATGGTGCAGGTGGGTAGCGTTCTCGCCTCACAGCAAGAAGGTCGCTGGTTCGAGCCTCGGCTGGGTCAGTTGGCATTTCTGTGTGGAGTTTGCATGTTCTCCCTGTGTTGGCGTGGGTTTCCTCCGGGTGCTCCGGTTTCCCCCACAAGTCCAAAGACATGCTCTATAGGTGAATTGGGTAAGCTAAATTGTCCGAAGTGTATGAGTGTGAATGGGTGTGTATGGGTGTTTCCCAGTGATGGGTTGCAGCTGGAAGGGCATCCGCTGCGTAAAACATATGTTGGATAAGTTGGCGGTTCATTCTGCTGTGGCGACCCCAGATTAATAAAGGGACTAAGTCAAAAAGAAAATGAATGAATGAATATTCCTGAACGTGTATTTCTGCAGTGCTCTCAAGGTCTGTGGACTCATGGGACGTGGAGTCCGGTCGAGGAATGCTCTGAAGGCAGTCGATGCTCATTGTCAGAGAGCAGCTGTTCCAAGCTGGACCATATCTCTGAAAAACAAGATAGGAAGAGGTGCAATTAGTGTTTCATTTCACAGTGAAATCTGAGGATGACTGATGAAGTAAATGATCTGTAAATGTGTGATGTCATTTCATACAATTAATTTTAGGATTCAGTTGTTGAGTAACGTTTGATTAACAGCTATTGTTTTCCCAGCTGTATTGGCCAGATGGCTCAGACAAGCTCTCAAGAATTTCTCATACCCAATAAGGAGTTGACAGCATCCACTGTAATGGTAATATACAGACTGTTCATAACAATACACAAAAGCCATATATACGTGATCTCACTTCTCTCTTTTTATCTTATTTTGAAAATCGAATGAAGAACGAAGAGCATGACTGCTCAAAGTCAACACAAGACCACAAGATAGAGGAGCTCCTAAGCCAGGTAGAGGTCCTCTGGGATGCTCTGCAGAAGAAATATGGAGATAACAATGAGAACGAACCAACAAAAAAAGAACAAACTGGATTTAAAGCCGCACATATGGTTTCAGAACTCACACTTTCTAACCATCCCCCGGAAAATGAAGAGGAAGGCGGTTCAGGAATGCTTGAGAAGTTTCTCGAACTTCTAGATCCCAGTGGTTATCACAAAATGAGTCAGGTTAACAAAAGCTTATACTGCAGTTTTGAGAGCATGTATTGATTTCAAACGAGAACATAAAAATAAGAAAAGTAACATTCAATACTGGAGCACTTACATTATTGTGAATCTGCTTTATGATTTAGGGTGTTCCTGAGCTCTTGCATAGGGAAGAAATGGCTGAAGCTGCAGAAATGGTAGTAGATGTATTGAGCCATCAGACTCATCAAGAAAGTTTCCAGAAACAGGACCAGACCACTGATGAGCTACAAAGATTGGTAAACTATTAATCTTCATAATGTTACCTAATAATACAGATTTACATAATTAAAACTTGAACAAAATGCATCATGTTTAGTTTTTTTATTTCCCATTTAGTTGTTTTTAAATCAAATCATGTGGCATTTAATTTTAAAGAAAGATTAATGCTAAGATTAAATATATTTATATTTTTTTTCAAAAACAGTAAATTGGAAAATATTGTTCATATAATTATTATATTTTTATATATACATTTATTATATATTTATTTAGACATGCGCTAAATTCTATCGGTTTGAGTTAAAATTACTGGTAAAGATTGCTGTTTTTTTTTTTTTTTTTTTTGCTTTCTAACTAAACTTACAATTACAGGTGGCAAGTTTAAGTCCTATGTAATTTAATGATTGTAGACCAGAAGAGTCTTTAGTGGCTATTTGAATGCATTCAGCCATTCAAGTATATACTGTACACTACAGCACTACAAAACAAGTCAGTCCAATGCAGTTTCGACAAAACCTCTGGAAGTAATCATGCTCAAATCATTCTATTTTACACCTATATTTAGCATTGTCCACTTCAACAACAAAAAACACATCTTAATATCAGGGGTGAACAATCCTTTGTGGCTACTTTTTTGTCTTTATATATCCAATAATAGATCAATCTTTCCTCAGCTATCTACTCTAACACTGCGGATAAACCAGCACGTTTGTCGCTGTGCAGAGCTCAGTATGGACATTCTGGACACAGAAACAGATATGGCTATGCTTTGCGACTCTGAAATCAGTGGTCTGGAGGAGCTACAGGAGCAGCAGGATGACCTAGAGGTCAGACAATAAAAACATGAATTTGCTAATTGAATGTAAATACTGTAAATGACTATTTAAAAGACCTCAGTAATTAACCTTTGACTGCAATAGTTAAAAATGGACTCTGCTTCTTAAGAATTTAGGATGCTAAAATTTAAATTATAATTATATAAGTGTTAAATTATTCATAAGGGATTTGTTGGTTAGAATTTGTCCAATCTGCACCCTGCAATACATTGAATTATCCCTATCCACTTTTTCCACATGCGAGTGCTGTGTTTCAAATGATGGGTTGCACTTCTGGTTTGGGGGGGAACATTCATTCATTCATTCATTCATTCATTCATTCATTCATTCATTCAATCATTCATTCATTCATTCATTCATTCATTCATTCGCATAGTCTCTATTTCAGAGGTTGCCACACACACACACACACACACACACACACACACACACACACACAC
>CAIGQW010054176.1:5086149-5127582 GCA_903798125.1 Danio choprae
CACACACACACACACACACACACACACACACACACACACACACACAATGGCCATAATAGTTTATTTAATTCCCCCTATAGCTTATGTCTTTGAACTGTGGGGGAAACCAGAGCCCACGCGAACCCACGCAAACACAGGGAGAACATGCAAAATCCACACAGAAACGTCAACTGGCCCAGTCGGGACTCAAACCATCGACAATTCTTGCTGTGAGGCGACAGTGCTAACCACTGAGCCACTGTGCTGCCCCAGAATTGAAACAAATCACTTTAAGTGATTTTTATGCTACAAGTAACCCATTCATAGTGAGATGTGTGCTTGGTTTTGTACTTTATTTATTCCATCTTATTGTACTCAATTAGATTTTTTACTTTACTGATCATTTACAGTTTAATGGAAGTTAGTCCCAAAATTCATTTAAAGCATCATGGGTCATAGAAAAAATGTGAATTAATGTGTACATTTGGTCACTAACTGTTTGTCATACTCATTAATGAATTCTTTGTCCCACAAAGGCTCATTATAATATCATTGAGGGAGAGGTGAGAGAGATGGAGAAACTAGCCAGCCAGCTACAGATTCCTCCCCCAGAGCAGAGAGACCCTCTCAGGGAAGAAGTTCAGGCGATCCTGCAGGCTTGGGAGGAAGTAGGCCGCAACATGTCTGAGAACAGAGGACGCCTGGAGAAATTCCACCAGATTCAGGATTATTTCGAAAACTATCTTGGCATGATGTAAGATGAAGTCTATCTTATTTACATATTGAATAGTTCATCTAAATCATCAGCTAAAACAACAACAAAAATTAAACGGCATATAATTTGTAATGTTTTTAATTGTTATAATAGAATTTGAATTTGATGGTTTTTAATGGTATTTGTAGTACTTCTGTGATGGTTTCTGTTGTTTCTTTTCAGCAGGGATTTGTTACTTTAGTAGGAAATATGTTCCCACATGTGGTTTTATTAAATTGTACTGTATTATTTTAGGACTAATGTGATATTTTAATATGGTCTGTACTAATATGGTTTTTCTGTGTCCTTTAGTGCATGGGCAGAGAACACCAGATCTTGTATTCTTGCTGGCAGTGCTGCTCGGAGAGAGAGTGAAGTTGCAGAGATTGATCGCAGCATTGAAACAAAGCTGGCTGAGTTTAGCAAACTGGCTGCAGCTGGTCAAAGGCTTATGCAAGATGAGAGTCAGTTTAAAGACATTGTGAGTGTGTGATTGATTTACTCACAGTTGCCGCATGGTCATCTAAAAGCAATATCAGCTGTCTAAATATGCGTCGTCCATCTGCAGAATGTTTGTTATGATGTTTTCTTTATTGTAATCTTCCTGTCTCTAGATCAAGGAGAGAACAGATGAGTTGCAAAGCATGCTGGGATGGATCCAGGTGAACTGGCATACTCAACGAGAGCAGTTTGATCTGGATGAGAGCGCAGAGCGAACAAATGAACCTGTTCAGCAGCAGGTTTCTTGATTTTTTTTTTTTTTGACATAATTTCAAAATTATATGATTTCAAATTAATATAATAGATAATCTACAGTCTATTTATCTAGTAAAATCTATTAATCGATAATTGTCTGCAATATATTATTCAATGGTGTTCAGTGGTCTGTTTATTCTCATTCTGACAGCTTTTGATATTGAAAGATTTTCTCTAAAGTTTAGCAAAGTGACTGATATTACTGAAATAAGTTGTTTAAGAAATATTTTATTTAAAATAGCTCAGCTACCAGTTTTTGTACTGCAATTTACATGACCAACCCAGACAACATATTACTTCAAACTACTTAAAATATCTATAAATGGCCTTTATTTAACTTTAAATACCATAAAACAGAGCAGAGATGGAGATCCCATAAGACAGTTTGAAAGCAAAAATAAATGGAAACCACTCATAAATCACTAACTATGGGAAACTGTTAACTAATATATTACAATACATTATGGTAAAATAACCTCCATCAGGATCTTGGACTTAGTTTATGGGATTTATTATATATGACAAATGTTACTAAGAAACTAAGCTACTTAACATAAGACAAAATTCTGTTAAATTGTTATTATTAAATTATTGTTAATAGTTATATAATATAATAGTTATATAATTATTATGTATTAGTTATTATTAAATTATTATTAAGGAAATCACAGGAAAATACTTGACCAATCAGATTCATGCATTTTTTTAAATTGATGCTTTGTGCAAAAATCCCTCATTTATAAATCAAATGTTTTTATTTTAAATAAATCCAAATGTAAGAATTAAAATTGGGCAATATGCTTTTTTATTATGTAAGACAAATTAGAATTTATGTAAAATATTTTTCCTGTGTTTTACATTTTGATTGTGTCTGTGTTTCCTTGTTTAGGCTGTTCCTTTAAAAAATCCTGTCTGCTTTTTAAATGGAGAGGTCAAAGGAAGTACTGTTGAAACACAGCCATCTCAAAACAACTTGGAGCAGCAGATTGGAAAGCATGATGTGTCCAGTGTGGTTAGTCCAGAGCCCTGTCTTTCAAAGACATCCCTAGGCTCAAGCATCTGTCTCATTTTGAGCTTTGATGAACAGTCTTCAGGCATCAACCAAGTGACAAAGCAATGGTCACCCAACAACAACAACGAAATGCACGAAGAGCCAACAAGTGTCCAGGCAGTCGTACATCAACCACAGGACAAAAACGCAGCGCAAATACAACCATCACAAGAATTGCTTCAGGCCAAATGGCTGAATGAATCAGTCATGACTAAAGAGACAAAACAAATGACATCTTGTGGGAATCTTGAGCAAAACAAAAACCAAGGGAAACCAGTCCGGTCACCAAGCAAACAGAAAACATTAAGACTAAGTAACACTGAATCATCATTTTGTAATCACCTAACAGAGAACTTGCAGTCCGTCATCCAATCTAATCTGCAGTTATTACCAAACACTGATCCCGTATCAGTTATACACCAAACACAAAACCCTCAATCACCAAGCAACAACCAAGAATGGACTCGAAAATCAGCACACGACAATCTTGAAGCAAACCAAAGTGACGACCACCTGCGGCACGAAGTGGCAGCTGAAGTCACTCACAGAGTAAGTAAGACTTCAAAAAATGTGTTAACTTCAGACACATTCCAATCTGAGCTCAAAGCTTGCACAAAAACCAGACATACATGTGCTTATTATTCTCCCTGCTCTGTACATCCTGTCCCATGTGGTAAAACAATGACCTCATGATTAATTTTCCATGGCGTGGCTTTGAAATGCCTCCTGGTGGCGTGCATCGTAATAATGCACTGTGAAGCCTGCACATGCCATATAGGATTTATTAACTTGGCATGCAATCATATTAGTCATGCTACGGCTATTGCCATCACAGCTGTTTATGTACTGTATGCATTCAAGAGCCATACAATTTTTCGATTACAACTGCGTGTGGGCTGTTATCAACTGGAGCCTGTACCATGAAGCCGGATTAGCTGGCTAGCAAGTTAAGTTTCAGTTTAGTTTTGCACCAACCGTTTAGTTTAGGTACTATGATGGCATCTTGACTTCATTCACTCTTTGTGAATGTAACACGACTAACCTGCTCCAGGGCAGGTTATGTTCTGGTTTAGCGATCACAATCTGAGACTCCACCAATCAATTGTGAGCAAAGTGACACCTCTCTGATGCTACAAAAATGTTCCTCCAGGTCATTAAGGTCAAATTAAGGTCACTATATGACAAAATTGTCTGACTTTAATGAAGATTATTTATTAGTATTATTTTAAAAGATTTCAACAATTATTATGTCTGTAATCCATGACACATGATAAATTTTAGTTTAATAACTATTGTTTTAGTTTAATTACATATGAATTTACAGATTTACATTTATATACATTTATATTTTATTCAAGAGAAAGCTTTAAAAAGATTATATATATGCACTCAAAAAATTATTTTTTTGCTGCTTGTTCAAACTACTTATTTAAAATGAGCTAAAACCACACCATGTTTGAGATTTGTTTGGGACAACTTAATTGTTTTATGTTCAATTCCCTTAAATTCGTTAACTTAATCGATTTATGTTGGGACAGTATGAATGAATTGTGAGGAACCCTGCATGTTTTTACAGTGTAAACTTATATTTTAGAGTCTCTATTTACCTACATTTTACAGTATGAACTATACAAATTATCATTAAAACTTCACTCGCACTAATAAAACAAGCTGTTTTCTTTTAGCTGTCCTGTTTCATGGATTCCTCTTTTCACTCACTCACCTTCCTTCGGCTTAGTCCCTGATTTATCAGGGGTCACCACAGTGGAATGAACCACCCACTTTTTTTCACCTTGCTGAATATATGTTTTTATATATATATAAAGATATATTTTGTAATCTTTGGCTGCATGTGAGTGGCACGGTGGCTCAGTGGTCGCCTCACAGCAAGAAGGTCACTGGTTTAAGTCCCGGCTGGGCCAGTTGGCATTTCTGTGTGGAGTTTGCATGTTCTCCCTGTGTTTGCATGGGTTTCCTCCGGGTGATCTGGTTTCCCCCACAGTCCAAAGATGCTATAGGTGAATTGGATGAATTAAATTGGCTGTAGTGTACGAGTGTGTGTGTGAATGTGAGAGTATGGGTGTTTCCTAGTACAGGGTTGCGGCTGGAAGGGCATCCGCTGCATAAAACATATGTTGGAGTAGTTGGCGGTTCATTCCTCTGTGGCGACCCCTTGTAAATAAGGCACTAAGCTGAAGGAAAATGAATGAATGAATGGCTGCATGTGAATTGCACTGACTCTCTTAAGAGAATTCAAAAATTGTATCTTTACTTTTCAAGGCGTGTGATTGGCTACTTGTTACTGACGTGCACATACTCGTGAACTCAGGATCTAAGCCTGTGTTAACAGAGAAAGTTGATAATCAGAAACAGGGTACCAACAACAACTATTGTATTCATTTAGTTTTGTCAATTCAAAACTAATAATTCTGTAATCCAGAATTTGTTCAGCCACTGTCATGGTACAGGCTCCTGGTTGTGGGTTTGTGTTTAATGAAATTGTAAATTGCATCTCAGCTCGATCTAAAAGTTTGCATTCTCCTTTCTTTGGCAGGTGTTCACATATTTGCATGTCTCAGATAGTTACAGACCCCCAGGGCGAGTATCAGAGGTCACATCCCCACCACGTGCAGAAGGTCAGGACTTTACAGCCTCAGATCATTCATCCTCCTTCCTTTCGCAAAATCTCACACCTGAGGGAGGAACGGCTTCCAGTCACAACAGATTCAAGGCATGCTCTTTGTTCAACCTGAAAGAGCCGATTAAAAGTAAAGAAAAAGAGCTGTGGAGGAACTCTACGCTTGGATTGGAAAGGTCTGGCAAACCGCCAAGCATTTTCAGGCGAAGGTGTAACACTTGGCCAGAAGGAGAACGGAGAGCACAAGAAAATCAGTCAACCTCCAAACTTCAGGTTTTTATTAAACAAAACATGTTACCCGTGGATTCTGTCATCGACAACAAATCCAATCCTTTTCCAAAAGACTACTTGCCTAATGCTGTCAAGACTTCAAGTGGAGCAGTTAAAAACATCTGCTCTTATTTGTCTCTAGGATCCACTCTTAGTTTCAGCCTTCCCAAACACTTCAACAGAAATGTCTTAGACATGGAAAATAAAGGTGAGATTGAACCTATCCATGATTATCATGACCAAACAACTCAACCTCCAAAGTTAGAACATGAGATTAAACCAGTGGCTCATATGAAACAAACTGAAGCAACCCTCCATACAGTACATATCGAAGATTTGGAAAATACAGAAGAAATCCAGACCCAACAGTTAAGCAAAAGTTACGAAAGCACAGTCTCGAGGGATTTCAAATCAGTTGCATGCGAAGAACCAGATACTTCTAGTCAACATGTAGTTTCTCCTCCAGTGGTCAATGGCTCCAGTTCAGTCACACAATGCAGGTCTATGTGTCCCTCCTCATTTGATCACACGTGTTTTAGCGTTTACACCAAAATAAAAGACCTGAATGGCCATTTATATTACTCGTCCAAATACATGAAGGTAAATCCCAATGGCCTGAGCTCCAGTAAGAGCGGGCGTATTATAAACTGTGGTGTACAAGACTGTGCAGTGTGTGTTATTGATACGGAGAAAGCAGACATCTGCATGGAGGAGCTTCTTCAGCCTGGACACTGGTTATTCCAGCAGGAGGAAGAGGAACTGGAGGATATCTGGAGAGGAAGAGTGGGAAATTCAAACTATGCTGAGGAAACTATACATGATGAAAAAACAGGTAGGAGGGGATTCTCAAAATAAAGGCTCATTATTGAAACTGAATTAGTGATATATTTAAAGTTAAGAAAAGTTATCCTTTTACACTTGGTAATAAGATGTGTTTTGGTCAATTGCATGTAGACAAAGGAGACATATTTACATTTAAACATTAATTAATTTTTTATTTATTTTTTTATTATGCTTTAAGCAACACATACATGACAATATAGCAAACAAAATAATGCCAGGGTGATGGAAGGTAAATAATAATAACAGTACAAAAATAAATAAAACAAACACAAAAAACGTATATATAATTGAATATAAATTATATGAAGAGTATATATAATTGAATAAAATTCTTACAATTACAAATAAGCAGGACCTTTACATTAATCAAAGATTTTAAAACTAGAGCACAAACGGACAGTTTTAATGGCCTTTCTATTAGCACTATGCTAAATTGTACAAAAGTAATTTTTCACTTCCTTATAAAACAAAGTAAAACAGGTTTTTTGTTGGAAAATTTACACTTATGAATATGAAACTTAATCAACAAAATAAATAGGTTAATAACAAAAACTTCGTTATTCAGATTATTCGTTCATTCATTCATTTTCATTTCGGCTTAGTCCCTTTATTAATTTGGGGTCGCCACAGCGGAATGAACCGCCAACTTATCCAGCATATGTTTTACGCAGCAGATGCCCTTCCAGCTGCAACCCATCTCTGGGAAACATCCATGCACACCCATTCACACTCATACACTACAGACAATTTAGTCTACCCAATTCACCTGTACCGCATGTCTTTGGACTTGTGGGGGAAACCGGAGCACCCGGAGGAAACCCACGCCAACACAGGGAGAACATGCAAACTCCACACAGAAACGCCAACTGACCCAGCCGAGGCTCGAACCAGCGACTTCTTGCTGTGAGGCGAACGTGCTACCCACTGCGCCACTGTGAGGCCTATTCATATTATCATAATTAAAATATCCAAAAATTACGTTTTCAAAATGCTAATTAAAATAATAAAAAATTATTAATTTAATAAAGACAGAAACTGTCTTTATAAACACGCAAACTGACCGCACCACATGAACTTGGCAGCATCGCCACCTATTGGTAAAAAGGAATAAACCATCAAATCTTATAACTATTACTTTTCTGGTTTCTTTTTTTTCTTACATTCCGCTGTGGCGACCCCAGATTAATAAAGGGACTAAGTCGAAAAGAAAATGAATATAATTTCATTCATTCATTCATTCACCCAACCGAGGCTCGAACCAGCGACCTTCTTGCTGTGAGGCGATTGTGCTACCCATGCGCCACCGTGAGGCCCAAGACAGAATTAATAAAGTTTAAAATACATCTTTGCCATCACAGAAATAAATTACTTTTTAAAATAAACTAAAATATAAAAGAGTTATTTTAAATTGTAATATTATTTCACAAAATTGCAATTTGTGCTGATTTTTATTATATAAATGCATCCTTTGGGGAACATAAATAGTAAATAAATTATGAAACAATGAAGTTGTGCTGTTCTTTGTCAACATTGACTGTCATATGGTTAACTGGTGCCATATTCATATTAGTGGCCAGACTATGTGACCTGCCAAAGTATGATGAGATTAGCAAATAGCTCCATCTGTTGGGCATGTGCAAATGAGGGGGGAAACTGTTTGGATGATTCTTCAGTACTCCACTGAGCAACGTTTTCATTTTTTTCAATTTACAAACTATGAGATATACTGTATAACGTATCTAATATAATATGTCAAAGCTCCAGCAGAAGTGCCAGGCTATGCAAATAGAAGCGCTGCTGGAATTATATGCATTTTATTGGGGAGACACCTGATGAAAAGAATGAAAAAGACTGCAAGTCTGTAATTGCACTGGATATTTTTTATGCTCCAGTTTTTAATCATGAAATGACACGGCCTTTATTACACCGACAAATACTCCAGGCTGTAATAAAGACAATACCTCATGGGAATCACTGGGAAATTGATCGCCATGTTTGACAGCTGTGTTGGGCCCCAAACACAGCTTTCAGAATTAGGCCAGTATTTCCCTTTAGACTTAGAAAATGTGCTTAAAAATTAGTATTTGAACGAGTATAAGATATGACACATGCAGATTTATAATGAAAAACAATTACGTCTCGTTTTTTAATGCCAGGTTAATTGCTTTTTTTAATTGCAGAGCTATCAATCAAAGCCAGCGCGGGACAGGTCTCCCACCCTCTCCATGGATGAGATGGCTGTTTTGAACATGTAACCATGTTACATTTTTGGCATGATTATTTCATGAATGGGTTTGTTTTGGACACCTCACGATTTTTTTTCTGCTGTACATTTAATATGCTGTACATGTATTATTGAAGTTTGGTTATTCCTCTATATATCAACTAACATTTAAAGGTTGATACATGTAATGCAAAATGCAAGAAAATCAATTCGAAATTGTCAATGGCCACCTCCAGATGGCGCACTTGTCCCGCATTAATAAACAGAGGAAGGGTCAACATGGACAATAAAAAGGCACATCTGTGCACACCCATTTACAGCCAAACAACAAAATCAGCAGGCCCATAGACCTCATCCTGCGGATTTACAGTGCAAATAATAACAAGAAAAGGCCTGCATATGAATTACACTCTCCTTTATTACCAAACTATCACTACATCTGAGAAAACACTTTGTACATCACTATCATGAAACATTTATGCCATTAAAAGGATTATTCGTGTATTTGTGTGGTATTGTGCTGTTATTCTCACACACAATCTTTGTACAACAATAAAGTGCATCAGTGTCGGTGTGATTTATATGTTGACTGCTTTAATGTAAAGATAATGTAAATTTAGGTCAGTGAAAAAGCAGTTTACACTCTTGGAAACATGACTCTTGCCAGGCTATATGATGACACACGTGTCACAGGGTAGATCCCATCAGAGATAAAAATAGCTTGACATTTTACTAGAGCTTGATTGCCCATACCAATAATATGAGGCTTATGTATGATCATAACTTTTTGACAAATTTTTAAGATAGATATAAAGAATACCGTGAACAAATGGAACAATTCAATGGCTTTTGTGTAAATATTTGTTGTGAATCCAAATCTGAAATTGTAATTATAGTAAATGTAAAATATAAAAATGTAATTATAGTAAACAGTTGGCGGTTCATTCCGCTGTGGCGACCCCAGAATAATAGAGGGACTAAGCCGAAATGAAAATGAATGGATGAATGAATGAATAGTAAACAGTTATGTTACATTAAACACTGCTGTTAAGATTTTACTGTAATATTACTCACTTTTTATTTTCACTGGCATACTTGTTAAGTAAGCACTAAAATACTGAATTTAATAAATACACAAACACATATCCATTGCAATCACATCCATTCCACTGTTGCATAATGTTGCTTCTAGGTAACAAATACATTTGAAAAGATCTCATTAAAATTATTTATAGCACTAAATGTGTTTACTCACTAGAAAATGCGAATTATGTATTTTTTCATGGGTGAAAGCACGATAAAAACCCGCTTTGAGGGCAAATATGCCTCATCCATAGCAGATTTAAAAAGCTTTTCAAATGACCACCAGGATGTAGTGTGACCAAACCAAAGAATTTCACTTGTTTATTCACCCTTTCACGTTTAATTTCCATCTAACTGCCATAATGTGTTTATGTTCGTGTAAATTACCCTGAGGCAATTTCTTAGATAAAATTAACGATTATTACAAACACATATACATTAAAATGGACATTTCCAACAAAATTATGCATTCAAGATATTTTTTTTAATTACATCTTCTACACGATATGTGCAATTTACCTGACATGAGATATAAATGAGTCGCACGAATGTCCCAAGCAGTCCCTTTAAAGAGTATGATTGACAGGTTAGATAGCCAAATATAAGCCCTTATTTTAGAAGGCGGGGCTCCGTCTATGCTACAGCCAATCATCGCACTGAAGAGGCGGGGTTTGGTGCAGTGGGTCTGTCAGTCAGCCGCTCGCTGTGTCCTGAGATCTGTTGAGTTGTTGCGCTTCTATTGTGGAAGGCGCGTCTCTTTGGGAAATAACGCGTGTGTTGACAGAAGGAATCGTTGCGTTGTATTATTTTCACGTACAATGGGATTGTCGTCTCGTTCTTGGCGAGGTAAGATGACTTACAATTGAATCGGTTTCTTATATTTGAACTTGTTCCGAAAGAAACTTTTCTTAAAGGTGAACTCCGGCAGAGCTAGTGTGGGGTTTTGTTCATACAGATCCATCCGGCTCCACAGCGCGTGTGTTTTTGCTTAACAATAGATGATTTTGTGAAAGCGGGTTGAAATATTGCATTCATTTGTTTTAGATGGACATTCTTTGGTGTTGATGTAGCCGGTGTTCCGTCGCGTAAAGCACACAACAACGTGCGATTTTAGTAGTTTTATGCAATCCAGTGTTTTGGGATGAGAGAAAATAAAAACACAACATCTATGACAGCGTATTTATGTACACTCGAGTTTTGTGATTTGTGTGGAGAATGAGATGTTAAATATTTATCGCTTTGTCCTTTTCTTTTTGCTTATTAAAACTTATTCGTTCATCCTATCTCAAAATAAACTCTTGATTTAATGTACCCCATTTTGTTTCAAACCTTTATGGGTTGCTTTCACCGTTAAACACGAAAGTAACACACAAAATCCAAGTCTTCTGATTTCATGCATTAGCTTTGTGTAAGGAACGGGCCTTTCATCTGCTACCGAATCGTTCAGTCAGTGAAGTAGACTCGTCATTGACCTGAACGAGTCGTTAGCATTGACTGAATATGTTTACTTCCTTCCTTAGTAAGCTCAAAGTCATATGTCATATGATTAGGATGACAAAACACTAATTTCCATGAAACAGTAATTGAACAATACATGACCTACCACGTACACTGTGAACAACCGACATTAGTTGCCTCACATGAAATATGAGTAATGAATCAGAGCAGGCTGTCAAGATTACATTCATGCTATACATGTTCATATTGTCAAAGTATTCAAATCAGGTACTACACTTGCAGGTATCACTTTGTTATTCCATCAAGATAAAAAAAAGAGAGTTGCTTCATTAGGAATTTTATTATGTGCGAAAATTGTATTTATAAACACACGTGTTAACTCAGAGAAGTCTGGCATCAGTTGTGTATGCGATAATTCAGATTAATTGCAGTTCAAAGTAATGAAAATACATAAGGCGTTGATTAAAGTATGGCTGCTTATCCCACAAACTCACCAGGAAGTGCTGGGGCTGATGTCACAGTCTTAATGAATAATGATTAGATATTTTCCCCTCACACAAAGGTATCATAGTTCTTCACAATGCTTGAAAAATGGAACAAAAGTCATGTGGACTATTTTTATGTTAATATCATGGTGATTTTGACCCTTTTTGTTGCTTTGCCATTGATTGTTGTTACTTGAAAAAAGGCCATTCTTCAAAATATCTCCTTTTGTGTCACACAGAAGAAAGGAGGTTATATAGCTTACTATTCCTCAAAGATCTTTTATAATTTTTCCAAACGGTCTACAGTTTATCCTATACCGTTTCAATTTGAAACTGTAGAGTGTTATGTTTGTCAATAGGAAACCATTTTATATCCTTTCATTGCAAATGATTATCTTTCATCTAATAGCATTAATGCTCATTCTGTCACTGGTCTTCATCCTAAGAGAGATCATCCGAAAGTACTCATTACTCAATGGTGTTGAAAGCCCTGCAACGGTCCGAAATGGATTAGTCTCACTTAATTTGTAACGCTTTAAAGAGAAATAGTTTTTTTTTGTTGTTCCTTCAGCAGTAACCTTGGCAGCCAGCTGTTGCTTCGAACATCTTGGCAGTCCACCCAGTAAATCTGCGGTTTTATTCTCTCTCCTGGGTTTGGAGTTTTTGATGCCCAAATTGGAGGGGATTGTGTGCTTTGCAGGCTGAAACCCTTTGTAGCTCCGCCGTCTTTGTTTTAGGTGCATCCATTATTCAAATTCAGGCAAATACTTTGTTCTCATCTGTTAGAAACTGAGTGGCATGTAAATAAAATGTCAAAGACTAAAGATATCCGACCCAAATGTCTTGTTGCATATCAAATGAGGTGCAGATGGCTCTGAATGCTCACCTGATGAGTTGCTATATATTTTGTAGTTAATTTAATTATCAAAAATCCAATGTAATTATGTTCAGCCTAGCTAAATTTAGTCAGAAACACTTCTCTTGAGAGTAGGGTTTGAGGCCAACTAAGAAACACACACACACACACACACACACACACCTGTGTCCTGTTGGTTTCAGAATGTTTCTGTGTAATGTTCATATTCTCACTTAAATGGAGATATACTGCTTTAAATGGCTGAGTGAATAGTCGTGCTGCTTTGTTTGGTCATTTGAAACCCCCTCAGGGTGGATTAGGAGTCAAACACCCCGAATGTCTGACAGCAGGGTACCCGTCAAAAACACTTTCAGTGTGTTCAGAGGGTTCAAATCAATGGCCTTTGTGTCACTACCCCTGACAGAAAACAGGCCCGAGGGCGATTTGTTTGTGTTAGCGGATTAATTTCCTCTCTCTCTGTGTCATGGCGGGCACCTGTCAGCACTGAGGGACTCTTCATGTGAACCCTGTGGGACTTTTCGGCTGTCCCAACATAGTGCGGTCAGGGCTAATTAAGTCTCGTATCTTTTCACTTGGGCTCTCTGGTCTCATCCCTCGGGCCTTAGACCAACCTCGAGATCTCAGGGAAACATCAGCAGATGTTTCTCAAGTGGTTTAGTGCGATGTAATTTAGGGAAATTATATTAGATGCAGCTGAGTTTGAGCTAGTCCTTGAGTGACCGCTGATCGAGTTATCTAATTCTGGCGAGACCCCATTGACACTTGCGAGCATATCAGAAGACTACTCCCCTTTTTCATTGTTCACAGGCAACTTTGTGAGTCCGGTGTGTGTGGTGTCATATGTTTGTGTGTGTCTGGCTCAATGGGAAGATTTCTCAGTACGAGTTGTTTTCTCAATGCATCTCTGGTTCCCTAGGGATGGTAAACAATAAGGGCATATTTGAGCGCTCAGATCCGGCATGGTAGGGCATATTATGTGCATAGTTTGCATAATTCTCAGATAATGGAAAGGAAATAAGTTCGGATATGTTTCAAGTTTGCCAAATCAAGGTCAGGAGTTGAGAACACCTCGGGGAAACAAGATTCAAATGGCTTAATTTGAAGACTAAACAGCCCCTGCCCTAAGTGTGACCTCTTTCTGAAAGAGTTTGTCTATTGCTTCTTGTGGAAAGGAAGTATTTCATTATCTCGAGACTCAGATCGGATGCTCTAGTTCCTAATCTGTTTGCCCGTCTGTAAACTCCTAAAAATAGTCTCTCATATTTATGCGAGACGCTGTTTGTTCATTGATTTATTGTAAGATTATGTTCTCAGAAGAAAAAAGAAATATTGAGTAGTCAGCTGGAAACCATGAAAAGCTTTTGAAATGAATACTGGTAGCAAAATCTGTTGTTTTGAAGTGGTGTCTTAGAAGATGATGACAGAGGATACATTGTTCATTTGCTGGTAGTAATGCACAGAGTGGATTTTTTTCAACCAATGGGTAGCATTGAGAGAATGCATGGACACAGACAGGGATTAGCTCTGGCCATCTGTTGCCTGATGAATCAATAGCCAGACCTTTCTCAGCTTCCCTGCATGGGCACAGGAAAGGATCACTGCACCACTCCATCAACAATGATACTTCACTTTGGCAGGGAGTGACATCGGATAGTCAATTTTTAATGTGTGTTCACTTTTACACCTTTTGTGCGAAAGAGAGTGACTTCTTTAATGCGACCACCGAGTCCTACCTTAGGTCCACCATCCCTGGCACTCTTCCAGTACCCTGCATGATCCCCAATCCTCTTGTTAAGATGAACGATATAATTAGTTTAAAGCTTTCTGCTGGATATTCAGCACTATAACTATAATGTTACTTTTATACTTTAGGTTGTTTTCAAACCTTCCAAATGTGCATTCTTAAAAGAATACTATATTGTGAGGATAGTTATTGTAACATTTGCATTTTGTAATAGCTTTATCTTTTCTGACATTTGTTGTTTTCATATTCTTACACCAGTAGAAGCTTTGTCTTTCAAGAAAATATTTTTTTAGTTGGCCATCGAAATGCCAGCTATTTTCTTCATTCTCCAGTTCTCTTTCATAGCTTTTTTTTTTTTTTTGAAGGTGTCGACACAACAGAGTGTCTTCCTATGACACTTCCACAGCCCGAAGGTTTGGGTATTCGGTTTTCAGGTCAATATACAGTAAACCATTTCATCCTTTATTGCACTAGACAACCCTAAACAGCTGACGCCAACTCGGACTTCCCTTCTCACTTCTGCTTGAGTGACTTTCCTGACATTGCTGGCAGAATCACCTGGCCTTAGCACCTAGGATTTCTGAATCCAAGACTTTGTGTAGCTAGCAGACTAGGAAAAACAAGCGAATGAGCAGTTATTTGTGTTGATTCTGCATGCTGTTGTTTCATTTAATGGTTTGCCATGAAGCATGGCTGTGTTATCTCAGAACTTAAAGGTCAGGCTGTAGGTGTTGTATTGCAGTCTTGTGACTTTAGCAGAATTGTTTAAAATCATTGAAACGGAGACTGAGGGAATTGCTTGCTGTATTAATGCTGGCAATTTGAAGCAAGGCCAAGGCTTGTACTGGAAACCTTAATGGACCTTAATGCTTCTGTAATTATATTACCACATTACTTCTGTATTTTTTTTGTTTTACATCCAGATATTTCTCTTTATTGTGCCTAACTCAACACACTCTCCTTTTTCAAGGGTATAATTCATCCAAAAATGCTCAACCTATTGCTTAAATTTTGAAACAAAAAACAGCACGTTGTTTTGGATACCATTGATTTTTGTTGTAGATCAGTTGAATTGTTATTCAGAATATCATTTTTGGTGTGATTCATATAAAAGAAGCCAGCCATAAAGGTTTGGTGTCACATAAAGGTACACAATTACAGAAGTTTCCTTTTAATAGTCAGTCTGACTCTGTGGTGTATTCAAGCAAGACAAGTTTGGCTTCATATTTTATGCCTTGCTTTGCATATATTTAACATCTTTATATAATTTTCAATAACTTGCAGCTCCCAGCTTCATAATAAGTCGGCCATCTTGGACCATTTCCTCTTTTTTGCCTAATGCAAAGACCCATGGGAAAGAGAACGAAGCTGCTGGCAAACCATATCAGATGCATGGAGCCATCTGCCTCTACACCTGACACTGTAACACTCCCTTCCATCCATCCAGTTGGGTCTCAACCCCACCAAATGCCTTTTCCTGATTAACAATAGTTTCATTTCGAGCCCTTTCACTCAGGCTCGTACGTTCCCAGCATCCTTTGGGATCTTCGCTCTTCCTTTCCACCTGCTCAGTGAGCGTAACCTCAGATGACAAGCTGCTCAATATTTAAAATGGCAAATGCTACAGAAAACTAGAGCACTGGAGCACAGAGTCTACGTTGGGTTTTGTGCTGTTTACTTCTGTGCAAGCTTTTGTTTCAAGTTGGGGGCGAGGATTGAAATATCAGCAGATAGATTTCCACAGTTCCACTTTGGCTGAACCCGAATCTCATTCAAGCATCTATGGTCATTGTAAGAGGGGGTTTAGGAGGCTGGCTGACGCACACAGGGCCTTCTCCTCCTGGCTTTTTTCTCTCTCTGTCTTTGAACCAGATCTCTGTTCTCAGCGGGACTAATATGACTCTCTCACGCTTGCTAAGTGGACTCTTTGGAGGTTTCCACCACAAAGAGGGACTATAAATGGGGACAGATAGATCTACGTGAAGTGTTCAAAGACATCCGCTTCCCCATCTCTCTGTTCACTGGGTGGGTGGAAAGATCAAACCTTGAGCCTTTCATTAACACCAGCAGACTAAGCAAAGCACTTTCACAATTAGATATTTTTTTAATTTCATAAGGTAGGAGGAATTGCAGATAAAGCCTTCGGGGTGAAAATTTGAGGAATGTCACCTCTTAACAAGTCTGTAATTGGTTCTCAGCTTTCTTCGCTTCCACCTGGAGAAACATGGTATGACTAATCGGATGATTGACGGGGAGCTGAAAAAATGAATTATGTGCACAATAAGGCCTTGCATAAGGTTAACAGCTCCTGCCAAGTGTTGAGAGAACAGTGGCTGTGTTGTACCTGTGTCGGTTGTCATGGAGGTGTGTCCCAAAGCGAAGACCGCGATAAAGACAGCTCGGTATCTGTGAAGGCTTTGTTTTGCAATGTTTACCCTTCAACAGCCGTGAATTGCCACGTCACTAGCTTGTCTTGACTGCTCAGATACGTTCAGTTGGATTTTGCTCAATGTTATCATTCTCTTTTTGACTGACAGTAAAAATGCCCAGTGTAGCGTTTACAAGGCAAAGGATGGTGCAACTGTCTGCTTGACTTTGCATCATTGTATTTGCCTCATTGGCCATTAGCTTCTTCCAGCGTATTTGCGCAATGATTAAGTGCGTTGTATGCTAGACAGCGCCACCTCCACATTGCAAGTGGAGTGGAAAGCTTATTATTTTTGCCCTACATTTCCTCCTTTCTAGGCCTGGATGTGTAATTCCCATGACAGTAGGGATGTTTGTTAGCCATGCGTGTACAAGGACGATTAAATGCATGTAATCTTCGGGACTCCCCATGTTAGAATCTATTTTGCTCTAATTGCACTTAAATAAACATATTTTAGGTCATTGTCTTTGGCTGCATTGATGCGGATAATCTCCACTCTTTAGCTCACTGTTTCTCTTTCGGGCAGTCCTAGGCTCTGGCCGTAGCCTGCTCCTGCTATATCTCTTATCTGACTACTAAATATATACCGTAGAGATTTAGTATGACACCGTTAGATGTAATTTACATATGTTGCTCATAATTAGCAAGGCTATTTGTAGCAGAAACAGCTGTTGTTTGTTGCGGCAGAGATGGTGCTGCTGCAATTCTGCAGGCACAGCAAATCCTTGCGGCCCTTTTAATAAATCATAACCATTTCATCTAAGAAGGTAATAACTCAACCTGCTCCATTCTATTCACTTTTATCCATTTTGTTTGGACTTGAAGACAAATTCCACTTTTTACAGTGTGTAAATGCTTCTCTCTTCCAGTTTAATGTGGTGAGTTGCTGTTTTTTAATTAATATTACTAATAAAGCAGGCTTATTAAACAAAATGTTTTTGGGACCATTGTTTGAAAATCTTCTGTAATTGTGTTTAGTGGCAGAAATCACGCATTTCACCATATAATAATGGGAACAACTTTTCTTGTCCCTGGTGTACTGAAGGTGAGATTGGTCCAATATGTCCTTTGACCTTCTACCAGCCGCTTCAGCAGGGACAGATGGACAGGTTTATTTTTGAGGTCAAGGTGCCCCTGCCTCAGGGTTTCCTATTGTTCAGTCATATTGATCTCATCCCATCAACGGACATGTCCACATTGGTTTGGAATGTGGACTGTTGCATATGTTTCAATCAACCAGCTGGATGTCAGCAAGGTCATCTTTAAGCCCTCTCTGTTTGTTTGGGTGGCACAGAGGTTTAACCTATGAAGGTCTTGAATTAAACCTCATATTATATTTAAAGCAACTTGTCAGTATATCATAAAACATAAAACAGAACTAGAGATTAAATGGATCAAGCATCAATAAATCACAATTGAATCTGTTTTGTTGTTGTTATTAATATTTTGAAATTATACAGTCAGAATGCAGTATGGTTGTCAGAATCAGTCCATTTGTTTGTAAAAAAAAATTAAAAGAATGGTGCATTATAAAACATGAGAGTTTTGAGCTATGTTTTTGTCATTATGATATAGTTATTTTTATTAATAATAATGTTAATAATGGCAGTAGTATTTTAATATTTATTAGAAGTCATATATTCTGGTCTTATATATAAGGTGCCCTTTAATATGAAACCCTAAAACATTGGAAAGTGGTGTTGCCACCATTTTTTGCAAGCAGTAAGTCATTTGAGCCTGTGATTTACAGTGGATTACCAAGGTTAAGAGTGTTTCAGGCACATAACGTTTTGCATGACACTTATGGATTAATGCGTTATCGTACATGCATCATTACGCTCACCATTGACCCAGGTAGCATAAGGCTGTGGCAGATTTTTTCATCCGGTTGTGTGAAATAATCCATAGCACCATTTAGAGACGGACATAAAGAAACAAAGGGATTAACTGAAAAAGGCTTGATGGTGCACAATCTGATGACCTGTGTTTGCTATTGGGTAAGACCTCCAAAGCCATAGGCCAGAGCCAGACAATATGTTGTTTCTAGGGTGTGTGTTTTTTGGCAGGGGTGACATGGTTGACCTGTTGTCCTCCAGAGCCAAAGGCCAGATAAGAGGAGCGGATTAGTGTCTCTCCCAGCATTCCTTCTTCCCACTGTAGCGAAAGTGATGTCTCAATAGGAAGCCAAGGGGAATTTCGACTGGTGACAATGTGGACTTTTTTCTTTTCCACTTGTTTTCTCTCTCCCTTTTTTAAATCCCTCCCATGCTTCTAACGCCTTTACCACTGAAATAAGATGTTAGGCTTTATCATTTTCTGGAAGAGCCCCTATGACCTGGAAAATTAGAGACATTTGTGCAGGAAATTATGGGTGTGATTATGGTGGCAGGAAATGACTGTCGGCAATTAAAAAAAGATGAGGAGAAAACACGTGTTGCCTTGAGTTGCAGGTGCAGCCTCCAGACTCTTCCATCAGCTCTACTCACGTTAAAATAATCATAACAGCCCTGTGTTTGTCGGAAAGAGTTGCGAGGGATCAAAGACCTTGCCGGATGCATTTTGGACACCTAAATGGTGTCATAAAACACAAGTAGGGTTGGGCAGCATTGCCAAAAAAAAAAAAGATCAAAATAAATTGTCCATACCAGTCAGTATCGATAATTATCACGAAAAATGTCAAATCTCAATTATTTTTCCGTTTTAAATTCAGATTGTTGCCTCTGAACGTTATAGAAACCAAACAGTTAATTTGTCAAACTGCTTTTTATTGTCAATAGATGACAAACATCAATTAAATGAACATTTTACAAATACAAGGTACAGCATTTATAATGATTAATATTTGTAAATCCTGCATTGAATACATTTAAAGTTATCTGGCAGCCTTTTCCCTTAATTTCATACTAGTTCCTTTATATTCTAATAGGTGAAATCAGTCCATGAAACGGCTAATGTTTACTAACAAGGTGAGAGCACCAAATACTGGCCTGGCATATGTAATACAGTATTTTTGACCATTTCGTAATTGCTGAACAATTAAAAAAAAATTGGAAAACATTTCCATTTTTAACATAATCATTGTTGTGTAAATGTCGCCTAAATCATCAGTTATAAGGTGTTTTAAACTAGAAGAAGCTTCGTTAGTTAGATTGCCAACTCCACATGTAAACAAACAAAACATTCACTGTTTTTGCGAATGGATAAGCGGTCCATGTGGTGCGAATGACCAGAGCAGATTAATTCCACTTTTTACATTGAACACACGTTAACGTTTTATCAATTGAAAGCTATATTTTTACAATTATCATCAACTCAACTTTTTTTAAAATCTCCCAGCCATATGCACTAGATTAGTAGTTTTAAGTTTGTGAATCGCTCTCAACAATTGAAACGCAAGCTTTGAAAGATGTTTCATAAAGTGTCAATCTTTTTACTCAAAAAACAAATATGCTACTTTTATTATCTGTAGAAGAAAATCTATATGCAGTTGAGAGATTTGCTGGTTTTATTCTCTCATTTTAGAAAGCAATAACCGTAGATCTGGACATGTTGTCCTGAAATTGAGGGATTAAATTCCTGGATGTTTCTCTGTAACTGAGAAAATATGCCGGGAATCCTGGCTGGTATTTTTAGAATTCTCTCAGTAGATTGTATGATTTTTAATGCTGGTTTCTAATCCAGATGTTGTTGTTGTTTTTTTGTCATATCGCAGCACCAGTCTTACATCAGCATGAAAGGGCAGCTGTTGTCTTCGACCTTTCGCATGTTCGACATTCTTCACGGTCTTATTGACTCCCATCAGTTCAATTGACCATGTTTCAATAACCTGATTATTGCTATAAAAACTTTCGTCACGGCCATGATGGGATTTTTATGAGCCAGACGTGTCACATGTGTACAGGCGTGTGTGTGTGTGTGTGTGTCTGTTTGCCTGTGTGTGTGTCCCATCGTTGGGATTGATTAGCTGGTAAGTGACCTGCTCGGTTCAAGGTTAATTGGTTTATTGTCGCAGATCATGTTGCGAGATGGAGATTGAGCGGAGAAGAGTTCGACACAGCTATAATGTGCATGAATGTGCAGCTTTCAGGCTCTAATGAGCTGCTGAGCTTCGCAGCCAATCAGGCGTTGCGGTTCAGCCAGTTCGGCCTGTTTTATGTAGTTAATGAGCTTTTTTAGGGATATCTGAGAGAAGCTTGCATTGTTTCTTGTACTCGAAAGGAGGATGAGGTTATTGTTAGATTAATAACACGGTTAGACGTTTCGCTTCAGGCTGCTGCAGTGTTGTGTGTTTTGGTGTGAGTGTGTTTAACTTGAGTCTAATGCCTTTTACTGACTCAGCTAGCAGAGTGCTGCTTCAGCTCACTGAAGCCTATAGACACACACACACACACACACACACACACACACACACACACACACACACACACACACACACTCAGACTGTTTTAGAATTGTCCCCAGTCTGATTCATGCATCCCATTCAACCACCAGACATTACTTTATCAGTCATTTCCACATGGGGTCCTTTAATTTTGCTTGTAAAAAATATAATAAAAATTTGACATTGTAAAAAAAATAAATTAAATAAAAATTCTAAAAAAATTATATATATATATATATTATTTTATTTTGGCACTGCTGTTCATTCAGTAGCAAAATTGCATCTCACTTTTAAAGCATTTGGCTTCCCACGTGGCTCATAACTTAATAAAAGGTCCGTGTGATTTACCGCAGTGGGCAATTTGACATCCAAATGTGAGAGGCTTTTCTAAAATAAATATTAAAATATTCATCGCTCATGTTTCCTGCATGATTTAATCATCGAAACTGCACTCGCTGACCGGCAAAGTGATGATTTCAGTCTAGACCCCCGTTCTCAGTTTTGTAAAATCTTGAATTAAAATGATAATAAAATAAGAGGTTTTAGATTTAGGGTACGTGATGAGGTGTGTTATGTCAATCATATTTAAAACAGTGTTCAAAATGCATGTACAGCTGCCTTTTAAAGATGTGTTGCATTTTTAAGATGATGTGGCAAGTAAAAAATTGCGCAGCTTTTAAAAACATGTTTTAAGACCCCAGTGATCTGTCCTGTTACATTTCATCAGTTGCGCTCCATCTAACTGTTTTTAAACGCAAGAATGCATACTGTGTTTCTCCCTCAAACTGAGGTATAGAGAGAATACACAAAACTTAGACCATGCCCAATGCCTGAATACAGTTATTTTTCCAACTCACAACCTAAAATATTGGGAATGTGCTACTAAATCTGAACATATTGAGCTTAAAATGTTAATGATGGTGAAAAATTTACTTTCATTGTCAGAAATATTTTCACATCTGATGGTTAAAGTAGTTTTGTTATGAGAGTTAGTTTTTATGTTGTGTGACAATTACAATAAAAAGTATTAAGAATCAAAAAAAAGGTTTGGGGTGTTATTTTGTTCTACAAATATTTATTAAAGGGTACCTATTATGCAAAATTAACTTTTATAAGGGGTTTAAAAACAGCTGTGTGGCGAAAGTGGGTGAATATAGCCAGCCTTTAATGGTAAAAATGTATTAATTTTATTTTTTATATTAACACTTCATTAAAACAGTCTGCAGAAACACTTTGATTGACATTCTCTCATTGTACGTGTCATCAGAGGGGGGAAAAGCTGCGCCCATTAGTGAAGATCTTTCCGTCATTAGCATAGACAGCCCTGAGTGAGAAGCAGTCATCCGCCATTAGAGTTTTCAAGCCATACCTGCCATAGATAATGTCAGTGACTAAGAGGATCACAATCTCATTTGAATTTAAAGTGACAATCAACAAAATGGCACAATTTGGATTAAAGCCTAAAAGGGGCAGTTAAATGACTTCTAAAAATTATTTGTGGGGTATTTTGAGCTGAAACTTTGCATACAGGGACATCAGAGACCTATTTTACATCTTGTAAAAATGGACATAATCGGTTTTCCTTTAAACAAGCCTTATGCACAGTAAAAAGTACAGTAATAGTACTAATATTGTGGATTATCATTAAAATGTTGAAGATTTTCAGTAATCATTACTCCTCTTTTCAGAAAGTTAGTTTTGTAAAAACCATGACACGTTTTCAGAAAGAACAGCATTTATTTAACTTTTTAGAATTGCTTTATTTCTGTATGTTTGTTTTTTTTCATGAATTTAATGCAGCCTTGAATAAATATTCATTTCGATAAAAGAAAACGCACATGAATAGCAATTGATCCCATGTATGTTCAGAAGCAAATCAGATGTTGAAGCACATTCGAAATGATCCAAAATTGGATGAAGGAAAAAATCCAAGCCTATGTTTGTTTTGGTTGTTTACATGCAGCAACATCCGATTTGATATTAGCAAGCAAATTGGCTGGCAAAACAAATGCAGGCGCTCAATAAGATTCAATTCCTGCCTTTCTTCCATCCCCGGTCAGCCTTTCATCTGTTCCGGGGCTCATGAGATTGTTAGCGGATCTCGGTCTCGGTGGATTTCAGCAGTCAGAGGTCAGCTGTCTTCAGAGACGTCACTCACTGGGCCTGAAGGGTTTTGTTCCCATGTGCAAGGAAAGACCTTTTTATGCTGTCTTTATTCTCTGAATGCCATGTATAGCACCAGGAGTGAGGAGCGCATGGAGGGGACAGGCAAGCACAGTTGGCCAGCCAAGGCAGAACAGTCCATGTGCATTGTAATGTGAAGAACAGAGTCAGGGGAATACTTCACAACACCCAACGGATGCATCTGTCTCTCTTTTTTAGTCTTCCTTAATCTGTTCTGTTTTCATCTTTTCTCATCTTTGTCCCATTTTTTTATGCTTTTACAGGTATCCCACAGCCAGCTCAGAAAAAAACAACAGTTGTAATTTATGGGCCTGTCACAGTAATCAATATATTGACTTATTGTGCGATACCTGGAGATGCCCTCAATAATTTTTGCCTTTGCAATATATATTTACAAATTCACAAACAACGTTAAAGCCATTTTACAATGATATTTACTTTCTACCTCACCGGTGTCAAAGTTTATAATTGGACATTTACCCAATAGAACATTTAATAGTATATATAATAGAACATTTACCTTTTTAACATCATATTATAGATTTATAAACACTATAAAGTGTTTATAGCTATTTGCATTATTATGCCATTATATAATCCGTGGGATAAGATGATCTCAAAATGACAATAATATCACTTATCGCAACAATTTCCAGGACAATATATCGCACAATAAAAATTCCTTATCGTGACAGGCCTAGTCTCAGTCAAGTCATTCTCAGACCTGTACGACTTTTTTTTTTTTTTTTTTTTTTTTTTCTTCTGTGGAATATAAGGGAAGAATTTGAAGAACATCTTAAACTTTTTTTTGTCTATGCAATTACAAACAATGCAGGTTGGCATCCTAGCTTATCTCAAAACAATTTGTGTGATTTTTGGTCTGACAAACTCTAAAAACTAAATCAAATATATAAAAGTGTCCCATTTGGTTTGTGCATTGTATTTCAAATCTTCTGAAGCAAAACAACAGTGGGATATAATATAATGATGCATACAATATGGCTGTCATATCAGTATTGGCAAATTCAAGCTTTTTCAAGCAAATTTTAAGACTTGATCTCAGTGCTACTTATTTTTAAGGTTATCATTGTAGGCTTGGTATAAAATTTATTTCCACTATATTTGCTTTAGTTCTTTTAATAAGCCTAAGAAAAAAAAAATTGGTCAAGGTTTCCATATCAGTTCAGATTTATATTCATGAATTATCATTACCTGCGAGAATTTCCTTAATATAGACTATATTTATGACACTTTATGTTTTTTGAGCTTATAAATATAAGATAAGCTGTATATTTCTTGGTCTTATATATATATATATATCTCAGTTAACTTTTAATAATAATGCAACCCTAATGTAGACATGTATGACACTTTTGCGATACTTGACAGCCTCAGTCCTCATTAACCGCTGTTCATCTTGTCAGTAAAGCTGTACTGTTTGTAATAAGCTGTAAATCTCCATCACATGCCATGGATCACTGACAAACTACGGAAGAATCACAGACACAGATTTAATCGCATGTTTCTGAAATGAAAGATAATAATTCTGTGACTTGACAGCTGTTTGTGTATCTTCTGAGTGAACCACGGTTCTGTGTTCCTGTACATCTGAAACCATGTGGTTTCTTAATTGTGTGACTCCAGGTCAATTTGAATCTCTTTGCAGCATATTTGCAGTTTTCGCACAACAGCACCCGCTGGCCTTAGGAGGAGATTTACTACTGATCACAGAGCCGTGCTTCCCTGACAAGATGTGCATGACGATTGCAGCTTTCTCTAAATCACGATTGCAATTTAAATTCCATTTATCGTGCAGCCCTAACATGACAAGTAACAGATCTTTAATTTTAAGAAAAAGTTTTTCTAACACACAGAATCCCCCAAAAGTCCACTGATTTCTGCACTTGAGTTGCTTACCTAAGTAAAAGCAGCAGCACTTTCTATTTTTCCCTCGATCGCGTCATTTAGCCAACAGTGCATAGGAATATAGAGCCAATGTATCTGAGACTGAGTGACGTGCAGTTGCGAATGAGAAACAGCTGTTTCCATCCCCCTCTGTGTCTCTCGCAGCGCTCGTCCCACAGCAGGACTGAGCCAAGTGGAAAACAGCACCCAACAGCTGCACTCAGACTCAGCAAGGAGCCAAAACAGACAGGTTTTTATGTCTTCGTTTAGGAAGAACAACAGGAAGGGAAACAAGTATCAGTGGCCAAGCTGGGCAGAGTAAACAGGCCCAGGCCATGGATAAAGCCATAAACGACGGACGGACCTACACTACAGTTCAAAGTTTGGGATTGGTTCAACTTTTTTAGGCTATTCTGCTCACTTAATAAGAAAACAGTTATTTTTTTACTATATTTTGAGTGTAGTTTAGAATTTTTTGAATTTGTGTGATTTAAAGCCAAATTTGGGCATCATTACCCCAGGCTTCAGTGTCACGTGATCCTCCAGAAATGATTATAAAATGAGAGACTGCTACTCAAGAAATATATTTTTACTATCAGTGTTAAAAACCGTAGGTGTGCTTTGTTTTTATGGAATCTTATACAGTGTCAGTTATGAATTTGGGCCAACATTTATTCATCAAGTACACATTAAATTGGACAAAAGTGAAAGTAAAGACGTTTATCATTTATGAACAGAAGAATTACTGTTATTTTGTACTGTCTTTTCATCAAAGAATCCTGAAAAGTAAAATTCAAAACAGTTTTCACAAATCTATGAAGTTCATCATTACAAATGAAAAGAATCATTATTAATGATCGAGTACCAATAATTATTCATCATGACGCAACATCAAATCAGCAATTTATTATGGTTTCTTAAGAATTATGTGACATCGAAAACTCTTTTGTCTTTGAAACGCAGGAATATATTAAACTTTAAACTACATTCAATAAGAAAACTGATATTTAAAATTGCCATAATATTTCAAAGTTGTTCAGTTTTTACGGTCATTTTAATCAAATAAATGCAGCCTTGGTGAGCAGAATAAGCTTCTTTTCTAAACATAAAAAAACACTGATCTCCAACTTCTGAGGGGTAGTGTAAGTCAGAGGTGTTTGAGATCTGTTGACGTGACCCAGAGTGTGGGGCAAAGGGTCGTTCTGTCGTCAAGAATTCGCACCTCTCTCAGGAGCAGCTGTTGCCCATCTCTCTCGTCCTCTTTGAGGGGGAAGGGAGGAATGCTGGAGGAATATTCCTGGTTTATTGCGACCTGACGTCTGGTTGCCGCATTCGTGGACTGCCGATGATTGCCTCAGACAATAAGTGCGTGCTTACTGTAAACGCATGCCTTGTGTGTTTATAAACACAGGGGGACGTGTTGATATTATTGCCTGAGGTTGTTGACAGCATGCTATGGTGATAGATAAACCTTGGAATATTCCTTTAAAGGTGAACCATGTCCTTTTTTGATAAAATACTTGCTTAGTGCCAGTTTCATGCACACATAAGTATGTGCTCTGTTGGTTGGCTTTCTGAAATGTTCTCATAATCATTAGTTGCGTTCCAGATCATTTTTACTATGTGATGTGTACCAGGTTTGTGTATTTTTGAAGCGTAGTATCATATCTAATGTAACATGTTTTTTATTTTAATCACTGAAGCAGTTTCCAACTGTATGTAGTTTATTAGCTTTAGCTGCTTAGCCAATTGTTAATTAATAATTCTAGTCATATATTTTGGTCATTTTTGTTCCTCTTTGTTTTCTTTTTATTTCAAGTTTTAGTATTTTATCTTTAACATTTTATTGTAATTAATTAAGGCAATCTATCCCTTTAAAAAAGTAAACAAAGATGAATTTAGTGTCTATGTGTGTTTGTAGCATAATTTACTCACCTTCAAGCCATCTTCTGTGTTTGACTCTTCTGACGAACACAGAGTAGTTTCAAATTTTATCCTGGCTTTTTTATGCGGTATATTGTTGTTGGATAGTGGCTTTTATTTTGAAGCTTTTAAAAGAGCATAAATCCATCGTCATATTAGCCCATACGCCGCCATGGGGTTAATGCAAGTCTAATGAATCAGATCGATGCCTTTTAGTAACAAAAATCTGAAAATGTTAAATGATAAACTCCAATCACTGACTTCTGGCGAACTGACTGACGTATATGGTGTATAGTGCATGACTTAGGACTTGGTCACACTGAGCGTGCTTTAGGATTAGCATTTTTTTGAATGGCTCTCTAATGGTTGTGAGTGTTTTACGAGCTGCTTATGGGTGTTTTAACTGCCTGCTGCACCTCGTGTTTTTGCTATTTCGATATGTGCGCTTGCAGTAAACTTTGAGCGGAAACATTTCGCTACATCACTCGCATCTTTTTTCATTGTCCAATCAAATGAAAGCAGAGATGGGGTTTCCGATGAGGTGGCAGCAGTATTTGTGTTGTCAAGACAACTACATAGACTTTTAAAGATGGAGGAGAGACTAGTTGGTCGCTGTTTCAAATTATCCATAGCTTCATAAATCACGAATATCACAATATTAGTAAATATTATATAAAACGGAAAAGTGTTTTCAGTGTGATCGGCCGCCTTAAGATGCATTTGTAGTAGAAGCTAAGGGAACAGTCTCATGAAACCCATTTACCACACAGTTTGTTTACCACAGAAGACAACAATCAACAAGAATTAACAATTTGGATTGGCATTACTGTATAACGTTAAATTACTCTTACAATTTCTTGTACCTGTGTCTACCCATCATGTGTTGTTTGCGTCAGTCATGCATAACATTCATTCATCTCCGGCCACGATTGGGGTTTATAATATAAAAATTAGTTTGCATTACAGACTGATTTTGGAAGCTTCAAAATAAAAGTCACTATCCAACACCATTATACAACATGGAAAACATGGAAAAGGATAACATTTTAGAAAAAAAGTCATACACACTGATGATGGCTTGAGCGTGATTAAATTATGGGATTATATTCATTTTTGGGTGAACTATTACTGTAATAGTTTAAAGGATAATTGCAAAATCTAAAAAAAAATTAAACACATTGTAATGAAGAAAAACTCTTGATTTATTTCATTTCTTGATTTGAAACCTCTTGTTTAAAACTGCTTTTTTTCTGCTAGATCAGTGGCACAAAAATTCACTTTTAATTCATAACAGGTCTACTTTGTTTATTCCCGGTCTGCGTTGAGGAATGGAGATTTCTTACACTACTAAGACCTAAACGTGTTGCCTGATACAGAATGGTACAATTCCAAACTAAATTTAAACACTGCTTCCTAATAAACCTGACAGCGAAGATAAAGACACAAAGGCCCATTAGAGAGAGCGAGCGAACGAGTGCGAGAGAGAGAAGGAATGAGAATAATTCACAGCCTCTCCCTCCTGCGCTCCATCACCAGGGCTTTATGAGGCCACAGGCAGCTATAAACTTCTCCTTTTTAATAAAAGCAGCTATTCGCACATTTCTCATTTCTCATTATCTGTATACAAGAGATTCTCTTTCCCACACGCTTTTCCCAGTCTCGTTTTAAACGCGTATGTGCGGATGTATACAGTTCCGATTGTATAAACAGACATAAACACGCAAGCACCTCAGCTGTGTTTCTCCTCAGGCTGAATGAGCTTTATCCTGTCTGCTGCCGATTCAGAAGGCCTTTGGGCTCCTATCAACACAGTTAATACCTCACAATAAATGAAAACATGCATAAACACACCTCAGAGAGAGATATGGGGAGTCTCAGTGTTTGCGTAGATGGTGTTGTGAAGAGCAGGTCAAGTAAAAGGTGCATCCGTTGACTGTCGTTGAGGATCAGAAGTGTGCGTGAGGTCAGGAAGGCTGGATGTTTAAAGTCAACATTAAATTACTCGCCCTGTTTGCTTTCTCAATTCATGTTCCTGCTATTATTGTGCACAAATGATGCATAAATAAAGCTGTTTAGAGGTTTGATTGTAGACATTAATTTTATGCACAGAGTACTGGAAAGTCTGTATCGCTTTTATGGTTACACTTTACAGTAAGGCCCTGTTTACACCGGGTTTTAGGATTCTTTAGTTGGGACAATCACAAGTGTAAAAATAAAATGTACGTTTTACATTTACACGTTTCAGGTCAGTACGATTTTTAAAATAATTTTGTAGGAAATCTATATGCTTACCAAGAGCACTTTAATGAAATATTTAAATTTGATTGATTGATTGATTCATTCATTCATTGTCAACCAACTCTTTGTCACATTTTGTTTGTGGTCAAAAATAACTACATTGGAAATGAGTGGGAAACTTATCTTGTGAAATCTGCGTCTAAACTAAATATTTATTACAGGTTTTTTTTGTCAACCTTAAATCTGGAATGTAAATTGTTTAAATGTATGGCTTTTGAAACTTAAACTGAATTTTTTATTCATGTAATAGAAACATTAAATGTTTAAATAGATGACATTACAGATGTTTTTCTCACTCGTTTGTTCAATTTAATGGCTTATTGCATAGTCCTAAATAGAAACTAATACTGTAATTCATATTCACTAATGTATGTAGAAATGATTCTACAGTATTGTCATTATTCCTTCCTGTTTTGCTCTGATAATGTCACATATAATGAAACCAAAATGGATATTGATTGCCTCTTTAGTGTCGTATAAGTTCCACACATACACTAACATACTGTGGCCATATGTTTTGTGGTTGCACCACATTCTGGTGTGCTCCATTGGAGAGTGATAGCCCAGAAAAACACATCCAGAGCAAGTGATAGTAGGAAGCAGTCCATCAATACGAGGTGCTGTCTTTACACGCTCTCTAGCCATCTCTGTTTTTAATCTTTTCCCTTTGGTTTGGCATATGGCAACCTTCTTCCTCCACCATAGTAACCCAGCTGAGGGGAGAATTGCTGTCAATCAAAGCGTCATGGGATCAGAGGTTGCTAGGTAACGGGGTAAAACAGACCCCAAACCCCTAACTAACAACAACAAACTGTGCAAGTGCACATTTCAGAAAACAGCTAATAACATGTTCGCGAAGCTGTTGTTTTTGGCATCTCACTGGCGCACAGCCACAGTATCTCGCAGCAGCTGGGAGAGGAGGTTTCACAGTAAATACACTGGCACTTCCAAGCCTTGACTCGTATCGACTGACCTTTACCCTTATGGGGGGCGTGGGTGAGGGGTATTATTATCTCTTCAGCTCCCTCCATTTTTTTTTCTTTGCCACATAACAGACTATAACACAGGTTAGTGATTATCGGCAATTTAAAGGTTAAGTTAGCTATTTTTTTCCCGGGTGAGTAGCTTATCAAGCTACAGTTACAGAGTAGCTTCCCAACACTTCTGTCTGTATGTCTGTCTGTCCATTTATCTATCTGTGTGTCTGTCTGTCCATTTGATCTATCTGTGTGTCTGTCTGTCATTCCCATTATCATTCTCTCTGTTGTTTTAAAAATCAAAAGTTTCAGTTTATTTATCATCATATTCACGTTTTTTTCTTTAAACAAGTGAAAGCACCCGATGCTACAACTAAGCCAAAACAATCTCAATATAATTGATTGTCCATTTTAACTCCAACCAATTTAAATATTTTAAAGCATTCGCTGATATTTAGCATATTTTTTTAAAAACTTGTATATACTTTAAGTTAACTTATGTTAAATGCAACCATGCTAACGATACATTCTATGAATACACATCTAGCTGTTTACATAATAGACACATTTTAGACTGTGAAGAACAGTGTGCAATTCTAAAGGCTGATTTACACTTCTGTGTCGAGTGATCGCCGTGACCTATGGCGCTGGCCTTGCGCGTAGTCGTGCATTTATACTTCTGCGTGCTCTTTGTGTTGCTATACAATAACACTTTCGAAACACTAGCTTGCAAAAGGTTTTTATGTTCCTCTGTGTCAAGTTTCTTCACGGGTGTTTTGTTTTTTCTGAACGCTACAAGTAGCTAAAACTTGCTCATGCAGAGGCAGGAACCGCCAGACGTGCAGCAACTTTAATCATAAGGTAAACACAAAACAAAAGTTTCCATCTGGAGCTCCTTCACGGGACTTGACACTTGTAAACAATCGCTCTATCGGGCTCGCGGCTCTCAACACGGCCCACACTCATCACCTCTACCAAGCCAACCAATCACAATGCTTGCGCTACGCATCGTTGCAAGATGTAGTTAAATTTTTTGAGAGGTGCGCGTCAGCATCAGCGTCAGCCATGGTGAAGGTTATGCGGCCGCTGTGCCGGACCATACGCTTGACGCAGAAGTATAAATCAGCCTTATGTGTGCTCCACACAGGTGAGTAGGCTCGGCAAACCACCTTTAGGACAAACTCTCTCATCTCCATATGCACCAGACATTTTCTTATCACATTCCATGTTTCTGGAAAACATTATGCAGTTTAAAGTGTGCTTTATGCAGGTGAGTGAGCTTGACAAACCACCTGTAAGAGACACACTCTTTTCCTCTTCATATTCACCTTATTATTAGCATTCAATACTTACTGGAAAACATTGTGCAATTATTATTGTTTGCTTTTGCTCTTTTGGAATTATCAGTTCAGTTGAATTTATTAGTACCTGTAGGTAGATTTATTTTTTTTTTTTGGCATTTGATACAAACAGTTACAACAATCAAATCCCATCATCAGACACACAGGTTCCCACAAACTCAATGAGACTTTGAGTGTTATAAAAGGAATGAGAAAACTTGCAGTAGGACACACTCTCTTCTCTCTTTGTGCATGGAGGAAAAACAGTCTAAACTAACTTTAGACTGCTCATGGCATTCATATACTGCTGCTCTTTGATGATTTAAAGTGCTTCTTTTATCCTCACTTGTAAGTCGCTTTGGATAAAAGCATTTGCTAAATGAATAAACGTAATGTAAATGTACCCCTACCAAACAAACACAGAGAAATGGACTGATTTGGTCAATGAAAGTTGAGTCTTGAAACGCCTCTTGTCCAATCACATTAGGCTACCATAACTAAGTCTGTTTTGAAGTGCACTCGCATATCCAGTAGCTCCAGTTCACTTAGTCGAACTTGCTCTGGGCTTGACTGTTGGAAACTTTGCAATGGAGCATGCACACAGGCGGCTGCAGTGATCCATGAGCACATTAGCCAGGCTGCAGGGAGAACGAAGATGGCTGAGTTAGAGAGCCCTGACAGAACCGTGCAGTCTGGAAAAGAGAGAGCAAGACATGGATCCTAACAAGCAGTCAGGCCCTAGAGACCTGGAGACCTACAGACCACCACTGTGCACAGAAGCAGCTTCAAATGTGTCATTGATTAAGTTGACATGCTATAGAGACAGAGAAAGTGAGGGAGAAGGGAAGTTGGGACTGTGTGTCCTTTCCTTACATTTGGACTTGTATAAACAGATAGGGTTAGCCTGACAGAGCGATGTGTAAATATTCCCCTGGAGACTTGGCACAGCTGTAGGGAGAGCGAGGCACGGCATCGTGGGTATTTGTTGCAGTGGTTCGATCACACTGCATTATCGTCCAGTGCTGTGTGCTCAGGGTTTCAGTCCAGCGGCCCTAGAGATTTTTTCCCCATCGTTGCTGTCTGTTTAAATGCAATTTTAATGACACACGGCCCATTCCGACAGGAAGTTTGAGCTGTTCAGTGTTGCGCTGTGTTTTTGTGTGTTTGTGTGTGTATAGCTGACACTGCAATTTGTGTGTATGGGTCCATCGATCAAACTTTGTATTGCACATTTCCTGTAAACACAGAAAAACAGATGCAGCATAGTAAATATTATTACTAAGAAATTCTTGCATGTGGATGAAAGATCCAAAGCTGAGACATTCAAATGAAATGAAATATTGCTATTTAATTATGTATGTATGCATGTATATGTATAATTTATATCTATTAAATGTCTCTGTCTTCCTAACTGTCTGACCATTGTTCTATCTATAAATCTACCTATTGTTTGATCAATCATTTATAAGTAACAGTTTAAATATTTTTGTTATTGAGAAAGTATTCATTTATTCATATAGTATTTAAGTATTATTAAAACCTTTCTGCTGACATAAATGAAAATCATTGTGTAAATAAAATAATGTAAGGAGTTAATGTTATATCTGTTCATTTTTTTTGGCAGTCTCATGGAAGACAAAGTGTGAAATCTTTTCAGCATCAAAAAGAAAATCTAATCGAAAGACCATTTTCAAAGAGACACTTCTCTCATCTGCTATTGGTTAGTGAAACAGACATCCCCACCCCCAACTTTCACCCATTGGCTGTTGGTGTTGCTGTGCGGGGCGGTATGCTCAAACAAACAATGATGTTTACATATCACCCACAGAGGCCCGGTCTTTTAACTGAATTCAACCTACTTGGCTTGATTTTTACACACATCACCTCGCATTCAAATAGGAATATGTGAGTTTTTCTGTCACTTTCTGTTAGTATCAGACTTGTCGTCCTCCACTTGCCCTCGCCGCCACAGGACATCTGAGTTTACAGCGCCACAGCATATGGCTCGTACATGGGATTATTCCACCTCTGTCCTCTCTGTCACTCTCAAAACTTCTCTCTCTTTCACCCTTATATAACCCTCAAAACTGATTCAGGAAGATGAAAAAAGCACGTAGAAGCCTCTCAGATGTGGTCTCTATGCCTCTTTGAGGGTCTTTGCATCAATGCAGGTGGACTGAATAGGGTTGGGGGGGCTGGTTGAGTTCATAAAAAGCAGGGGGGAAAGGGCTTTATGTGTCGGTCCGATAACTAGAGTTTCATGGTACCGCCTCTTTTTATAGAAATGCTAATCTGAGCCAGTGGCACCAGTCGTTAGAGGCTTTTGTTCGCAAGGCAAAGGGGTCTGGAGAGATGTTGGGGGTTGAGGAAATGAGGTTTGGCTTTCTTTTAATTGTTCTCTAGCTCTATATGCTAGCACTTTTATCTTTTTTTGCTTTTCTCATTATCTCAACTGTGTTTTCACCGCACACATTTGTCTTAATCAGTAACCAGTATCCAATCCTTCATATCAGCCAGGCTTGCGGCCTACATAGGGAATGTATTGATTGGTTGAGCTAAATGTTGTTTGTGAGAAATGACACATTGCCAGGTACATATTGGGGTGTGGTTTCCAGGTGTTGAATGTAGGTTTGTTAAGCCAAGGCCTTGGGGACATTTCTGCAGACATGGATGGATTTACAGCTGTTTTTCTGTGGTGAGGATGTGGCGGTGGGCAACAGTTCCAAACCCGGGGATTGAGCTGATCGGTCCTGACACGACTGCTAATGTGCACTTGATTTCATATCTGTGAGGGCTGGGAGGAAGAATGCGGGTTTGTTTGGTAAGTTGCTCTTGTTTGTGTTTGACATTTGTAACAGGCTGGATCGCTCTCAGCAGGCTTTTTCTGAGGTTAGATGAAGAGCTCTGAAATGCTGGGAATGGCTGCAGAATAATTACATTTAACTGTCAGTGGGATAGATGTCCTTCAGCAGTGAAAGAGATGTTTACACTCTTTTTTTCTATCTTTTTAATTATTTTTATTGAGAGATTAGTTTTACTGAAAGCATTGATGGTGCAGAGATGTAGGCGCTTTAGATTTTATTGACACATGCTTGTGTGAAATGGCTCAAAATGATCCATTATCAACTAGTTTATGTAATTCTATTTGTAAAAAGTACATTCTATTCAGTTCATGAAGTAAACAGTATCAGCAAAATACATAACTGGAGATCATAATTAATGGAAAAATACTTGTAGTTGTAATATGGCTTAAAAGCAAACCTTTTAACTACTTATAACTATTTTTGAATATATTCATATTAAATTAATATGTGTATATTTTAACATTTATCAACAACACTGTTATGTCATTGATCAGATGACAGATACTTTAGATATTGTTTTGTATATACTGTATATAATATTAGGGGTATAAGAAAATATTAAAATGCATGAATTTCACTATATTGTGCTTAAAAACATTTGACCTATATGTATATATTTTTGTTTGAGACGTAAAAGTCACAAGTAATTGTAAAACATTTAGACACAAAATTGTAATCTGTAAAATCCGTAATAGCATTAGAATTATGAATCTTATGATCTGTTGCACAACTGTTGGTGTGCAATAAATTTCATGCAGTCATAAAAGATTCATTCTCTGGGGATGTAGCCGTTTGCCAGTTTGTATATGTTAAAATTCAGAAAAGTGTCTGTAAATCCCATTGTTTGTGTGGTCTAGGATTAGGTCAAACATTCTGGGGGGAGGTCATGACCTAGAAATGGGGTGCTGAGCTTTTGTGTGTGTGTGTTTTGTGTTTTTGTGTGGGGAAAATGGTGGTAAAACAAACCAGTAAAAAATGCTGCTAATTGTATAGTCATGCATAAAATAGCTGAAATACAGACACTTTAAACAGAATAACAATATATTCTACATAACACATCTTGGTTTCAGACAAGACTAAAACATGAAAAAAAAACTGACTCTTAAAAATGGCATGCAAATGTTTTGGTTTTGACTGCCACAAATTCATTTGATCAAATAACTAGCTTACATTTATTAGAAATTATATTCTTTTTTACTTCTTTTTGTGTTGTTTTAGTTGTCCAGTGTGAAATGTGCGTCTGTAAAACCACTTGAGAAGCACACTTCTGCAGGATGCTGGTTAAAGGTCATATTTTTACGAAGTCTGAGGAGTCCAGGTCTTTTATTCAGCCTTGAGTGTGTGTGTGTGTGTGTGTGTGTGTGTGTGTGTGTGTGTGTGTGTGTGTTGGTTGAGGTATTCGGCTGGGATGGTGCAGCAGGGTGTGTGTGTGTGTGCTCGGCTGCTGTGAGGAGCTGAGAATGCCAGATGGTGCTTGTTAAACTCAAAAAGCTCTCCCACTCTCGACTGGAGCTCCGCGGTGTGGACCACATGCTGTCTGGAATGACCAGCCTCAATTCAGACAGGCCGAATTCTCCAACACCCAAAGCTACCTGCTGCTTCGGTTTTCTCACAGGCCCTTTCAGTCTCCCTTTCAAGTGCAGCATGTCGTCAGAAGCTCACGGTGAATGAAGGTTACCGCTCGAGCGGGAGAAGAAATTAGTTCAGCTCTGGGGGACAATGCGGTTCTGCTTTTACAAAGATGCCCGCTGCTGTCCAAACCCATAGAGGAACGAGCTGAATGAGAGAAACAAGGAGGCAGTGTGTTGCAGGCAGGTTTGTGAAAGACCCTCGGCCTGTTTGCTCCCACTGACCTTAAAGAAGCCGAGACAGATTTGGAGTTGTGCCATCGATTTCTGTCGAAACTCGCCGTCGACATCCATGTGTGTGCGAAACAACCAGTCACAACATGTTTATTTGTGTCTGGTCTTGCCCTGTGAATGTGTTTTTTTTTTTTCTACCCTTCACTTGTTGTCAGCAGGTGAACCGCAGAAATCGAAACTGCTGTCAAACTTTCATCATGTTTGTCATTCGCCCTGCAGCTGTATGCCGTCGTGAACATGCTTTTGCTTTATTCAGATTTTAATTAAACGAGGCAATAGGCCGAATCACCCTTTATGCCCGTCCTAAACCCTCAATGATGTGCGTGAAAAGGAGGATTTGTGTTCGTACAAAAGGCTTACATAAACTCTCAACTCTACTTTTTTTTTCTTTTCTTTTTTCACTTCTGGCTGATGAGCATTGTTCAAATAAGCCCTTTGGTCCCAGGCCAAGACTTTTGGTGTTTTAAAGGACTGAAGGGTTGGAGGTTAATTTACCTCATGGCCTTGTTTAAGATTCCCCCATACGAGGTTCCATTACGCTTAAGATTGGTGTCGTTTGTGGTTGATGTGTCATATGGGAGACATTAAATGGGTTAAAATTAGGATAACTTACCCTTAACACAGCTCATTAGCCAAAATAGTTGGGTTCCTTGTAAAACAGCGAATGTGTGCGCCAGAAGCATACTTACTATGCAATTGTGCACTGGAATTGGGCGGTCTTGTTGGACATGATGTGACCGGCTGATATTTCACTATTTTTTAGATTATTGACACCCCTGTTTTGTCCACTTGGCTGATTGGTGTTGTTTTCTTGGTCACATTTCAAAAATATGACCAGATTGTAAAGACTTTATTGATCATTTGGCAAAATTTGTACAGAATATGGTGTGAAATGAGTGAGAAAATATAGTGTATGATATGTGTTCATATAGTTTTCTTTTATTCTTTCATTTAAAAGTGGTGTATGTATTTTCTACATTGCTAGTGCGACACATTTCACTTTAAATTTAAAACCACTGACTTCACTTTAAAAAGTCAACCACTGCTTCAACTCATGAAACTCAAATTGGGTTTGTATCCTTGCTATAATTTTTACAATTTTTGCTGTATTTCAATCTGACCTGGCACCTCATTGGTTTAGGCTTGTGATGAATAAATTAATATGAAACTATACTTGGCTGTTGCACGAAACAAGTCCCTGTCTTAAAGTGATAGTTCACATAAAAATGTATGTTGTCATTTACCCACCTTTCACTTGTTTGTAACTGCTTTTGGTGAGTTTGTTGAGTAAATTTTCATTTTTAGATAAACTGTCCCTTTAGTGAGTGAATCACTGAATTTTTTATTTTACTGATTCATTCAAAATGGTTGATTCATTTTGAATTGAAGTAAGTGACTGCCTTTAAGAACGAATAAATAAATAATTGGCTAACTTGATTCCTTGAAAAACAGCTGAATTCAGTATTAAAACCCTTATGTTTGTGTGTTTTAACAGTATCATATCTTATAAATGTAACAACTAAAACCTATACAGGGATGTTTTTTTCTTTGTTTGTACAACTCAAATTATAGTAAGATTCAAATTGCTTTATAGGTTTCATCAGAATGCCATTAAGTATGTTTGTTTTTTTGCAAAGTCAATGACATACTCAATGTCTTTTGGCACATTGTTAAAACAACATTTACAATGTTATTATAGATTATTAATGTCACACTGGAGCATTTGAGAATTTGGTGCAATCTCTTGTGAGCGAGGAGATTTTGCAGCAAGGGTGAAGGTAAAGTTAATATATTTCATTTAAAGATGTTGCACAGGTACATTGTTTATAATATAAACAGAAATATACTGTTTAATAAAAACAATATATTTCTCAATTTTGAATTTTTCGTAACTATAGTAGCATTAACTCGAGGGCGTGTGATGCAGTAATTTAGCTAGCTTTAAATATTTTGACAGTTTAATTAACTTTATATTTATCTTGCTCAGCAACTGCTGCTGTAAGAAAACAGATTACACTAAAGCGCCCCTGCGGCATAGCAGAGAAAGTGTACTTGATTGCGATATGAGTTGCTGACACATTTAGCTAGAAGTGCTTGTGTTTACTTGGTTGCATAGATAGAGTATGTTTTTGGCCCAGAGTGAGTGAGAAAAATAGGATCTGGTGGAGGAGGTGGGCGTCCCTCATGTTTAAATCCAACTGGCTTCAAGGCAATAAAAAAAACCTCAATGGTAATGCATGCTTGTCTCCTCCACTTTGGTCTCTGCAGAGGATGAGGAAATGTTGATCTAAACAATGGTGACTCCAGATGTTATTGATAAGATCGACAGCAAGCGCATGAAATACTGTGTGTTGCAGCTTGTATCATTAACAGGACTTTATCTCTCATCGGGCTAAATGCCATAAAATCCATCACAGACATTTATGTCTAGTGTAGCAGATGCTGAGTGAGTTTGCGTCTGTCGGATTCGTTTTAACAGCTGATACATGTTATCCAGGTCAGCCAAAGCCAAAATCTGAAGTCATGGAAGCGAGTGTGGAAAAAAAACACTTTCTTGCACCGAGTTATCAAGGGCCTTTTCCCATATTAGGAGGGTTGGAATCAGTCAAGCTGTGAGCTTTTAGCATGAAACGATGGGTCTTCCTTCTTGTTAAAGTTCTAGCAGTGAAAATGACAAGATCTTGACATGTTCTGGCAGACAAGCGTGCATTCCTGCATAAAACCTGCCAACTAGGGGTCATTTCGCTTTGCAAAATACTTAGGAAGCAGTCATATCTAGGCTGTATCACACTGTAAATGAAGGAAATGTGGGTTATTGTGTCTAAGCCAGAACGCTGACCCAATTCTAAACCACTGCCCTTTCTCACGGCCGTTCTCAGTTTATTTGCTCGCCATTGGAGGCCTGTGTTTGTTTGGTAAACACCTGGAAATTATATTAACCCAAATGGTAAAGGTCAGTTGCGGTATTGCCTTCAGAAAGCCCCCTCTGTGAACCCCCGGAGTCCAACCTTTCAACTCATGCCCACTCGTGCTGCCTGTGAGGGTGTGAGACCTGCCTTTTGTTTGTTTATTGTTCTCCGCCAGTCTCTCACTGGGTCTGTTCCTTTTCCTCTCTTTCCCAGCATTCACATCCTCCTGTATAGTGTACAGTAGAGCTAGCCTTCAGTTTGTTTTTTTAACTGTAAACGTGACATTTTGTTTTTTTTTGTTGGTTATGAAGGACCAATATCTTAAAATACAGTAAAGTGGCAGATAAATCAACAGAGTGGTGTAGTATTTGTATATTTTCTGTTACTAGGGGTGAAAGGAACAAAAACAATTCATTGCATCACGATTCTTTCTCTAGCAATTCTGAATCGTTTTTCTAAAGTTTACAATCAATTATGTATTCAGATTAGATTGCGACAGTTTGGGCCTGTACGGATGTGAGGTAGAAACTAATAAAATAAGCATTTACAGGCGCATGTACACTACCTGACAAAAGTTTTGTCGTCTATCCATTTTTTGGAACAACAAATAATAACTTGACTTCTAGTTGGTCATTTGCTATCAGAAGTGGCTTATATGAAAGGCAAATGCCTCTAGATTACGCTTATTTTACCAAAATAAAATATGATCATGTCTTGACTTGGACAGCAAGGCCTGACTTTGCTTAGATAAAAGTCTTGTCACTTTACAGAAATAATGTACAGTATAGAATATAAAGTCATGGTGCAGTGGAAAAAGAATTAATATTGTGTATGACTCCCATGAGCTTGGACGACTGCATTCATACATCTCTGCAATGACTCAAATAACTTATTAATAAAGTCAAAGAAAGCATTCTTGCAGGACTCCCAGAGTTCATCAAGATTCTTTGGATTCATCTTCAATGCCTCCTCCTTCATCTTACCCCAGACATGCTCAATAATGTTCATGTCTGGTGACTGGGCCGGCCAATCCTGGAGCGCCTTGACCTTCTTTGCTTTCAGGAACTTTGATGTGGAGGTTAAAGTATGAGAAGGAGCGCTATAAAGAAGAAGGAGCGCTGAAGAATTTGCCTTCTCCTGTGGTTTGTAATGTAATGGGCAGCACAAATGTCTTGATACCTCAGGCTGTTGATGTTGTCATCCACTCTGCAGATCTCTTGCACCCCAAACCATGATTTTTCCTTCACCAAACTTGACTGATTTCTGTGAGAATCTTGGGTCCATGCGGGTTCCAATAGGCCTTCTGCAGTATTTGTGATGATTGGGATGCAGTTCAGCAGATGATTCATCAGAAAAATCTACTTTCTGCCACTTTTCAAAATGATCAATTAGAAGTGAAGTTATTATTTGTTGCTCTTACAACTGGGATCGGCGACAAGACTTTTTTCAGGTAGTGTACATATGCTGCCGAATTGGCTTAACTTAATTTAAAATATGTGTTAGATACACGGACACTGGAGCATTTCAAAGTCATGTCGATCAACTGGTCTGTCTGAGAGCTGACATACGAGTGATCCACTGATGGATTGACTGATTTATGCAGCTTTGAAATGCTCCAGTGTCCCTGTATCTGTGTTTGCACTTGGTGAACATCAGTGAAGAGTGGTGAACTGATGACCTTTACAGCCAATCACAGTCATTTCGGCTTAGCATGTTAACACAATGGCCAATCGGCACTGTCAAGAACTTGCTCAAAAGTCTGCGGGAAATTGACATTTTTACAATTTCTGTAATGATTGGTACCGAAGTCGATACTTTTGACAACATTATTTTGTGGTATTTTTGGGTTGTATTGTTGCTCTTTGCATTGTTCATTCCTTGCTTTGCATGTTTGTTATTTTGCATGTCACTGTCATTGGTTTGTAATGCTGCTCATTTGTTTGTTTCTTTCATGCATCACTTTCATTCATTCATAATTTTTTTATTGTTTGGTTATTGGTTTGTAGTCCTGGTGCATTGTATCATTTGTTTGTAGTTTCAATTTATTGTTTGATTGTTTAATTATTTGTTAATTGTTTTGCAACTTGGGTTTGTTGTATCATTCATTCATTCATTGGTCTATTGGTCCGATTGGTTCTATCTATATATATATATATATATATATATATATATATATATATATATATATATATATGTGTGT
>CAIGQW010054176.1:5127682-5150571 GCA_903798125.1 Danio choprae
ATATATATATATATATATATATATATATATATGTCTGTATCATTCTTTAAAAATGCTAATTTGCTGAACACTTTTAGAATTTGAAAATTGTGTCATTTGTAATGTAACTCAAACAGTTTTGTCCATTATTGTCTTATGGATTTTAGACTGTGCTAATGACGGCTGTGCTGTAATTAGGCATGGGATGATAACTGGTTTCAAGGTTTATTGCGGTTTGGAAAAGTCAAGGTTTTAAAACCGCAAAGATTTTCTGTTATGTAGTTGTTTTTTCACAACCGTTTTATTTAGTTTTTTAGGGCAACAGTATCTCCAGCAGATTCTCCATATATAAAGCTACTGGTCAGCCCGTGATTCAGGAAATATCTGAAAAACAAATAAATCGCTTATGCACCAACATCCAAGCATGCTATGGTGAACACTGCAGTGGCTTACTTTATATTCAAAGAAAATAAAGATATCCAAAGATGCCTTTTCAAGTTGTAAAGAAATCTGTGTTTCTGAAACTAAGACAGCAGAAGTTGTTGTTTTTTACCCAGACATTCAAAAAAACATAATCTAGAGCAGTAGTCAAAATACCGGGATCAACCGTGATATTCTTTATCCAAGGTTATCATACCGTCAGAATCTTATACCGGCCCATGCCTAGCTGTAATGTCCGTGTAAAACAGTCTTGAAGGTTTTCCTGCATGCTGTCGCTTGGAATAAATCCAGAAGCGTCCACGGCATGTGAGGCATTAGGGCACAACGGCTCCTGGCTCTTGTTATAGTTCCTCTAGCAGTGGAATGCATAAGCGCCAAAGAGACTCCATCCTCAGTCCTAACAAGGAAAGGGAAATGAGAACACAAGACCTCCCAGCAGAGTCTTAGGATTTAGAGATGTAGGTGAGATCGGGGCTAAAGTGGAAAGAGCCTGGATCATTTTGACAGCATCTGACAGGGTGTTGCCCATGTAGGGTGTTCAGTGGGGCTAATTTCAAAACATTCTGGTCCTGCTAGGTGTCTGCTCACCCCAGTTACCCTCCTGACACAGCAGGGCTCAGTTTACTCAGTCCTTCTGTCAAAGTCATCCTTTTGTTTTTCAGGAAAAGCCAGGAGCTAACAGAAGTGAACAGGTCAAGAAGCTAATAATCAATTTAGTGAAACCTTGTAGCATTGGAGACACTTTATTTTGTGTTTTTAGGTATATTTATTTTAAATGAGCTGAATTCAAATATGTTAACAAATTTTAATTCAAAAGATCATTTGAATTCAACAGTTTTGTATTTAACGTTAGCAGTTCTTCAATCGCATAAACATTAAATATTTTAGCAACTTTCATAAAATCTACATCTCAGTTCATATATGTATTTGTACATGGTTTACTGAAGACATTCATTCATTCATTCATTTTCATTTCGGCTTAGTCCCTTTATTAATCGGGGGTCGCCACAGCTAAATGAACCGCCAACTTATCCAACTTATATGTTTTACGCAGCGGATGCCCTTCCAGCTGCAACCCATCACTGGGAAACCTGAAGACATTCAGTCTAAAGATAATTTATATGCCAACAAATCTTGTCAGGTCACTTTTTAGCTCTGTACACTGTAAAAAATGCAGGGTTCCACACAATTTGCTCATGTTGTCCCAACACAAATCGACTGTTTTTACAAATTTAAGTGGATTGAACATAAAACATTAAAGTTGTCCCAAAAAAGTCAAAAAATTGTGTTGTTTTAGCTCATTTTAAGTAAGTAGTTTGAATAATAATAACATTTCTTGAGTGTAGATTAAACTTAGTTACAGACAAAATCAATACAAATATAAATACACAAATACAGACAAAATGGATGTTTATAGATCTTTCCACTTCTTAAGTCTGACGTCATGCGAAGCAGCTTCTGGATCCAAGTGCTCTATCAAACTGTGTGGGTAGCCTCAACAAATGGTAGTAATAAATGTTTACAAATCGCAATATATATAACCGTGCCTAATATCAGATGACCAGACAGTGAATAATATTTTATAAAGAGTTAAAATATTGATGTCTGTGATGCAGCAAGCCTAGAGACTGTTGTGTACACCATGATTTTACTTGGAAAAAAATAATAATTACTTTAATTGTGTGATATGACTAAAAAGGGGTCATAAATGAATATTTTCTCAATTCAACTGAGTAGCGGCTTGGACCTGTAAACAGTGTTCCATACGTCACGATTTAACACGCGGATTGAAAAACTAATAAAAATGTCAGAAATGTAATAGAAGTTTTAAGTTAAATCATAAAGTATAAAAAATGATCTTTTAATGAACACTACTCTCTGCTAAAAATACTGTCAGAGATTTTCTTGTTTGATTAGTGACCTAGAAGTAGCAGAATTGTCATCTCTTGATCAATTTCTTCTAATATCTTCTGAAACATTAAGAGATTAAAATGAGATTTTGAGTCGGATTTTTGAGTGTGGACCTTTAGACCTATATATATATATATATGGGTTGTGCAGACAGAGACTGTCTGTGAGTGCGTTGACCTCCTTTCCAACATTGTTTTGATCTGTTTTTGCACTACATATCAAAGCCCCTCTCTCTCTCACTCTCTTTAAAAAAAAAACTGCTGTTCCCGTCAATCATCCAGGAAAGAGTGACGCAGTTTAAGTAACATCCGACTAACTAAATTTGTTTCCTGAGAAAACAATCAAATTGCTGTGGATTTATTACCAAAACAATGCTTTGCACATAATCTCTTCTCTTGTGAAGAGAAAAAAAAAACTTTTTTTGATTCTGTCAGGAAGTGGATGTTTCTAACAGGAGTTTTTGTTCAAATATTCCCTCATATCTTCAACTCCGGGTAGACAGGGACTCCTTTTTAACAACTGTGGCCGCTGGAAATGATAGACGGACCAATGTGGTCACAGTCGCCGCTATAGATCCAGCTGTCTAAATAGATTGGGTCAGTGTGTCTTTGCGGTGGGCGATGATAGCCATGATGAGCTGTGTTGTTTGGGCAGCACGGTGCATGTGAGCAAGCGTTTGAAAGCAGGGAGACCGGCTCATAATGGTAATCAATGACCTGTACTGGAACTGCAGCTGGACGGAGGGCGTCAGATTGGGACGGGACTGGCCATTTGCCTGGCTCTGAAGCCCAGCGGGAGATTGTGGGAGGGAGACTTACTTTCAGATGTACAATTTGTTGTTCTCCAAAGGTTTGCTTTATGCACCATTTCTCTGTCTGTTCTTGTTTTGGATAAGGATGATGTATTGGGATCAGATGTGCTTATGCCTCTAAAGACTGTGTACACATTATTAGAACATATTATTTCTAAAGTAAATCTGGTCCCAAAACAGATATTTGTTGCATTTCTGGGAATCAAAGTGATACTTTGTGTCTTGGAGGACATGAATTTTTCAAACCACTGAGGAATTACAGTAAGTGATATGTGAATAATTCATGTGAGTTACATTTGATGTTCTTTTAAGTGATTAAGATGTGAGTTTATATTTATGTGGTGCGGGATTAGGTGTGGAAATTAGATAATGCACTATTGAACTTTTAACATGTCATTTATTGTTTAAATTGCAAAAAAATCTGGTCTGGTATGTTCAAGAATCATTTAATGACATTTTAAAAGACTCAATATTTAAGGATTGCTGTGCTAATTAATTGTAATTTCATTTCTTTATACTTTGCCAATATCCTTCAAAGCACAAGTTTTACCCATATGTCAGAAACTGTATTTTAAATATGTCAGTACCGTATTTTACTGAGGTCTAAAATTACATTGTTATTACTAACCAAGCATTTATTTTCCTGAATTCTCTATCCTATAATGTGCAATAGATTATCATTGCTATGATGTGTTTTTAAGTAGTTTATCTATATTATGCATTATATTAATGACAAATGTAATTTATTTTTCATAATGTTAACAAGAATGGATGGTATGTGAGTAATTGTCATGAAATAATATCATAAATTTGGCTAAATGTTAATTAAATTAAAATGGTCTTCATTAAGGCTGCACAATATATAAAATATTATAGCTTTTGTGATAACAGTATAAGCAATAATATTCTTATTGCATAGAGGTGTGATCTATTACATTTATTTTATGTGCAGAGCATTTTTGTGTTGCATACATAGGTTGTTTATCCAAATTTGACCAATGAGATGGGCATACCTGTCAACTCTCTTGTTTTTGCCAGGATTCTCCTGTATTTTACCATTCTATCCTGCTATTATCCCGTTTAAGTATTTACCCGTATTTCTCCCGTATTTTTAATCTTTTTATGAAAAGTGAAAGTAGCATCAAAGAGCCGATCTCAAATGTGATATAATTGCAAAAGCTGTTCAAGAGAATTATGCTTTTGCTTTATTTAATGTTAATTAATATTAATTAATATTAAAATGTGTCGACCGTCACCCTTCCTATGCAATCTCTAAATCAGTCCAGTCATGTATCGATGCTGACTGTAGGACACGCTCCAGTATTTTTACACCCCAATGTTGACAGGTATGGAGATGGGGCTTTACATTCTTTATATCCACCTCCCCAGTATGTGCTATTCTGCTATTGGCTAGATCAGCCCTAAGGTGAACCTGGAGCTGAAAAATGGCGAGACAAGAGAGGAAAATGACAACAGCCAATTATAGTCAGAATGTCTGCTGAGGGATGCTAAATGTTTGCACCTTGACAGTTTTATTTTGTTGTTGGTTGAATTAGATTGAATTAGATCTGATTAGATTATTAGTATGATCATTACATAAAAAAATATATATAAATAGCTGATAAAATAGCATTATTTTTGGTAAGTGTTATACTGGGTTTGGCAAGAAATAGCGATTGTGCAATACTCAACAACAATATCATATATCACATAGTTTCCCAGTATCGCACAGCCCTTCATTGAGCATTTAAAATATGTGCTAAATGTATTATGTAATGTTCATTTATTATCTTTAGTTTGGGTGAAATATGATACCAAACCATTCTTAGCATTTTCACCCTATCATTTGTCAGTATTCCAAGGCTTTGTGTTGTTTGTGAAAGAGAGCCTCCATGCATGTTGTTTTTTCCTTCTTTTATTATTTAACAGCATTCGTTAATAATGAAATGACTTGTCATTTGTGCACATTGTTATAAAAGATTTTTTTTTATCGGTGGCCCAATGCTAAGTTTAGCCTGACAGACTCCCTGTTCTTTCCATGTTCAGCTTAACCCAGTGTTAAGTGCTGCCAGGATTTTTTATTTATTTATTTTTTGCTTTGTTCATGGAACTTCTGCGTTTTCAATTTTTGATTACGCTTATGTTTTAAAAGCAACAATACCTCTGTGTCTCCTCTGGGGATGAACATGTGTCGCTTTGTTCAAATGTCAGTGCCATGTCTTTTGATGAATATTTAACAGGGATCTCCCCCTTTGCTCTATCTAGACGTCTGCTGAAAAAGAAAGTAATTTTAGTGGAAGAATGGGTTGTTATGGTTTGATTACAAAAAAAATTGTTTATTAAAAATAACATGGACCCATGGATTGCACATATGTATGCAAGTAAGGTCAGTTTTGTTTTAATGTTGATATTATATAACAGCTTTGAATCCAGTGAATTTCCGGACTCTGGATGGATATTGCGGTTTATGAAACGACATTACTTAAACATGGTATATGCACAGCTGGTGTTGACACTGACACAAAGATGTGTTTATTTCAGAGGGAGGGTTAAAGATATTGGGGTCAGTATGTAACAGACAGAGAGGACTGCACGTCCAAAACACAATATTAATAAATGCCAGTTTAATCAGCTTGCTTTTTGAAGGATTATTTTTAGGTTGGTAAATTTCACAGCGTGTACCCATAGCGGCGTCTGTCAGTACTGTAATTTTATACTCTTTTACCCTCTTAAAATTGCTTTATTTTTGGATGAAATTATATTTAAAAGCTCTTTCTGTGAAAGGAAGTCTCAGTGGGTTTGTTGCACAAAGCCAGTAATTCCTAATAGTTTTTTGTTTTTTTGGATATGCAAGACCCAGATGTTAAATTGGATATCAGGTGGTGACCCAAAATAATACCTATTCTGAAGTGCAATTCTAAGCTCTTAAATGATCTCCATTGAATATTAAAATGTGTTGGTATTACTATAAACTTTGTAATCCAAGCAAAAAAAAAGTATTCATTTAATTTCTGTATAAAACTGACACATTGTTCCAGCCTGATGTTAACATTAAACAATATTGGAGTGTTTTTTCCTACCTCTTTAAAGGCTCATTTCACTCATATCATATCCTTATATGATATTTGTGGCCAGTTGTACTTTTAATAATTACATTTAACATTTGAGAATCACTGAATTCAATGGGAAAACCTTAATATAAAATTGTGCTGATGTTCAAGAGGGTGATTTATTTTAGTAATTTGTCATTTTCGTTTTCATTTTTAGACCATTCATTGTGATTAAATAAACACCAGCTTGCGTCTTGTTTGCGATTTGTGAAAGAAGGGGATAAATAGATGGCCATCTGTCAAGTACTTTCAAATGCAAATTGTGCAAGTGGAACCAAAATTGCATTATTTAATTTTTTTTCAAAGTTTTGTTAACACCTCTTGAAATAACCACTTTGAAGGGAAAGTCTGGATCTGTTCTGCCATTTATCAGAGTGCATAGACTGGTAATGCTTTTTCATTTAGATGCTTATCACTAATTAGTCTGTACTAGAAGGTCAAAAAAGTGGTACATTTGTTTTATAGTCGATCTAGAAAAGGCATGCGTTCAGGTGAAATAGAAATATGCTTTTTGAATAGACTTTCAAACCCTTATTAAATTAATTGGCCTTTTTGCTGATGCTTCGTTCAGATGAGAATTTTGAGTGCTTTGCATTCTTTCAAGGTCACATTGGTATCTCTCCCTCCCAAATGGATTCTCTAATGATCTCTCTCTCTCTTTCTTGTTCCCTTCCAGAGCATCAGAGAGATCCCACCTGGCTTTGTTAAGCCTACATGCCTGTGAAATGACCGTATCTCCTGCTTGCCCTCCCGTGGAGTGAGCAGTTGTCCTTGACAGTGAAACGGAGATAAAGAGACTCATTCTCCTCCTATGGATTACAGACCCTTAGGTCTAAACGCCCTGACGTGGGTCAGTCATCATTTTCACAGACTTCTAGCAACACTTTTATGCACATTCGCTATTCTATAAAATGCTAGAGTTGTAATTTGTCATCTAGGCAGCATCTTTAATATCAGGTATGAATGTGACTCATTTTAGGACCAGAGATACAGAAGACGAGGCCAAAGAAGCTTGAGAAGCGCCTCACCGCAGAAATGCAGACCGATGATCTATTTGCCAAAAAGCTTCAAGCTTTGAATGGGAATATGGGACCTCCTGGTGCAAATGCACAAGGAACACCAGCTGTGCCCAAGATGGGTGTACGTGCAAGAGTGTCGGATTGGCCACAAAAGAAGGATGGCATTTGCCCACCACCTAGATACGAAAGCCTAATGACTTCCTTCCAGAATGGACAACCCATTCAGTCTCCAGAAGAAGCAGTCAAACCAAGCCCAGCCTCACCTCCAAATCCCAGCTTTCTGGAAGCCAAATATGGGCTTGGTGAACTTCTGAACCACTCGCCTGGTAAAGTTCACCATGCCCTTCAGAAAAGGAGCAACAGTGACGTCACCATCAGTGATATCGGGGCAGAGGACATGGATCAGACAGCAATCAACCCCAATACAGGTGCAACTTTGCATAGAGAATACGGAAGCACATCCTCTATCAATCGCCAGGGTTTGCCTGATGAAGCTTTTTTTGGGAATCTGAAGGGTTTTCAGTCAGAACACTCAGAGCAACCGAGCGCACCGCCTCCGCATGGCTTTCCGGAGTTTCGCCGATACGAGACCACAGTTTCTCCAAGTCTCCAAACCGCTGCGCAGATTGCACGGGGGGACATTCTCTGCATTCCCAACTACTCGGACTATGTGGACAGTTCACTTTTCTACAGCCGAGAGAGGGAGAAGTCCTTCCTACAGCGGCAGAAATCCGAAAAGGGTGAGACATCAATTTTCCGCAGGCTGAAGACTATGAAAAGTGAGCAGCGGCAACTTAGCGAACTTGACGATTGTAGTAGACATGGTCGTCCGTTGAGTTTCCAGAGATGTTTCTCTCACTATGATGTCCAGAGTGTGCTTTTCAACATTAGTGAGGCTGTTACTAATCGCGCCAACTTGGCACGTCGGAAGAACATTACCACAGGGGCTTCTGCAGCTTCCCAACACCAAATTAGTGGGGCGTTGGATGGTCCTGACCCCTTGCCTCTTTGCGAGTCCCCTTTAGACAACTGTGAGGAACTTGGGCAAAAAGCTTGCACTGATCCCGATGAAGGAGATGGAAAGAGCAGTGGTTTGGTGTTGAGCTGCCCGTACTTCCGTAACGAGATTGGGGGTGAAGGTGAAAGGAAACTGAATGCCACCAAACCAAACAGCGCACCACCCAACAGCAATGTAGGTGACAATAACTCTATTGAGTCTACTTTAAGCTCACACTGCACCAATGCAGGGGTTTCCGTTTTGGAGATGTCCCGTGAGAATTATGCCTCTCGTGAAAACTACGCTATACCACGAGATTGCATCAAACGCTACATCATTGAGCACATTGACATGGGCGCTTACTACTATCACAAATTCTTTTTCAATAAAGGTACATTTTATTATAGATACACATTTATTTGACCAAAATATAGTGTATCAGTGTATAATCATTTCTTATTTATTCTTTTCTGTAAAGAGCACCAGAACTACTTTGGTGTTGATGAGAACTTGGGTCCTGTGGCTGTCAGCATTCGGAGAGAGAAACTGGAGGAGGGGAAGGAGGGACCACAGTATAATTACAGGGTCATCTTCAGAACCAGCGAGGTAGGACAATGTCTATAAAACACACACCATTTAACAGACATCTGTAGATCCAGAGCCAGTTAAGGTCAGGGATATAAATGATTGGAAGGGAATTCACTCAATCTGTTTTGCATGAGTGCAGTAAAATAAATAAGTGGTTTCACGAGTGGACTTCTCATTAATTTATAATTGATTTCCACGTTTCCATTAAGTGCATTTCCCAATGCTTTTGCATTATCTCCTCTGAACACAAATCAGAGCTGCCTTAATAATAGCATTGATTGTTTTGAAAATCAGCTCATGATGGATGATGTCTGCGGCGTGCTATTGATTTTTCCATGTATGGAAATATAAATTACCTTTCTGTACTACATGATTCTCACCACCGATGCTATAACAGTCCCGACCAGTGCGGCTTTTAAAATGGCAAGAGATCTTTCATATGTGGCCTGCCAGGGGTTTTCCTAAGGGTGACTGGATAGTTTGCTGAATTGGCGGTTGAGCGTACAATGGCCCTCTTGCTAAAAGCCAAAGCATCACTTCAGCATTCGCCACAGTTAGTTGAACTCAATTATTCATCGAAAAGGTTGGCAGGGCATGTCGCAGGATTCAGCGCTAAAGCGGGGACCATCTTAGAGAGTGCTTTGCCATTTGAAAGATGACTAGAATGGTTTATCCATCTGTTCAGTGATAGGATTCAAGCATGCCGTGTATTTCATTTAATGGATTCATTTGCTCAGTTCAGCTAACACTGTAAACTCTTGCTTTGTTTTATTATGAATCTAAACTTGTCTCTCTTCACTTTATCCATCTTTAGCTCACTACTTTGAGAGGCTCAATCCTGGAGGACGCAGTCCCTTCCACTGCGAAGCACGGGACGTCCCGTGGGCTCCCTCTGAAAGAGGTGCTAGAGTATGTAGTTCCTGAGGTCAACATTCAGTGTCTCAGAATGGCAACAAGCTCACCTAAAGTCCCAGAACAACTGCTGAAGCTGGATCAGCAGGGGGTGAGTACTGTACCTATAGTTTTTTTTTACCATTATTACTCACCACTTGACTACTTTTTAATGATTATCAATTTTAAATTAATTATTTAACAGTGGTTGAGGTATGCAGTATGTATTTCTTTGATGTAGATTTCCAAATTCCCATGTTTTGAAAGACGTTTTCCCATCTGTGGTCAGCAAAAGAGAAGCTTCTCAAAATAGAGATCACTGGTCATTAGCAGGCAAATATTTTCATGTGGTTTTCTAATAAAATATCTCTGTTAAACCATTTAAGCAAATTTAATTTACTGTTATAATATTAATAATAAGAATATTTATTATTATTAATATTATTATTATTATTATTATATGATATATTAATATTATTATTAAATCACGTGACATGGTGAAATTATTCTAACACAATTTTAGCAAGTAATTTATTATTTTATCATTGTATAATTTGCGGCTTTATGTCATCAAAACAGATGCATCTTGGAATATTTGTCTCTTATTTTACTTTATTGTTTATTATAGGTATACATAATAGAATTATAATATGTTTTATTACATACTTATATAATAGAACTTATCCTTTAACTTCCCAAATATATGCTCTGTTTCTAAGTGCAACAAATAAGTATTTCCCACAATCCAGCCAGGCTGTAAAATGATCACACCGCCGTTTGGACAGTAAGAGACAGTCTGACTAACAGAAAGTGACAGGAGGGAAGATACATTCATTCTCGGCGATGATTCATACCATACAGTGTACAGTGTTACGAACCACACATGTCCGCGAGGCTTGTAATTACTAAGACATAATCAAGTGGGGGCTTAAGAAACCATCAATTATATCCTTCATACGTCCTATTCGCTTAGTTTTAATGCATAGCGATAAAACCAGAAACAGATGTTTTGTAACCTCTGCTGCTGATGTGACGGTCTTAAAAGCTGTTGTTCATTTAATAAGCGAAGCGAGATTGGGCTTGTGAAGTGTGCAAGATGCCTATCAGGTGCCACCGATGGCCTTTCAGCATTTCCGTTTGAGGGTTCAGATTGCAGGTGTGTCAGGATATGAGCTGTGTTTTACTAAAGAGACTGTTTATAAAAACAAAGATCCAATTACTTATAGACGGCGGACTTGGACTGGCTCATTTCAGGGTGAGAGTGGGACAGAGAGATGAGCAGTTTTGTCTGTAGATTGACTAACTGGAATCTGAGAAGCAGTGAAAGTCTTGATCGATATTGCAGCCACACGGCGGCCAGAAGGGAAAATCTGAAGCATCCCAATTGAACAATGCCGTTAAGACTCTGCCGGCAAAAACACTGTTTATTTTCTTCCACCTGTTTATACAGATTAGTTTTTCCCACTTACTTTTTTTGTCTCATGACTTCAATTACAGTTCATATTTTTAAAGGTCGTTTTCACAAAATGATTCTTTTCCCTCATGAATCTCCACTTCAAAAGCAGTTCCATAAAACAAACTTCACAGTTAAAATCATATCTATATTCTAAACGTTATTATACAGGGATTTATTCTTGCATAATTTCCCTAATTATATACACAACAGTTTATTCTAAAAGAATCATGGGTATTTGCTGAATTATGGAGTAATAAAAAGGGATATCTAAATTCTCCTCTGTAAAAATCTTTCACTCTTAATATGTAGATGAAAAGTAAACTGGAATTTTTAACCTGAATTCATTCAGCGTTTAGATTTTTGTGCTAGAAAGGTTATGCAAATTACTGCATATTTACCGCGACTATTATTAAATATTCAGTGATAGAAATTAATGCTGTCAAACGATTATAACTATATAATATACGTATGTGTGTGTACTGTGTAAATGTTTAAATACAAACATACATAAATTAATACTTTTATATAAATTGTATTACTTTTAAATATTTTATAAATCTAAATGCATCATTTTTATAATGAAAATAATTAAAAATGTTACTGTATTTACTGTGAACAGAATAGACATGAAAAAAAAATGCTGAATACTGAAACTAACAGAAATAAATTTAATTAATAAATGAATTAATAAATTAAGTAATTATTAAAACTAAAATTAAATGAACACTACTACAGTAGTGATGTAAAAAGACAGACATTTAATAAAATAATAAAAATATCAAAATGACAACATTACTACTTGTAACTACTACTACACACACACACACACACACAAACACACACACACACACGTAATAAATATGCAGTACACACATATATATTAAGTAATTACAAGCTTTTAGTTTATGTGGTTAATCACGATTACTTACTTGACTATAAATACAGCATTTAAAAACTTTTAATACAAAAAGCCCATAGTAAAGCGATAACCATTAGTTTTCATTATATTCACCTGCCGAATAAGGTTAGTTGTAAAACGAATGTTGGTAATTACTTGAAATGGTAGTTTGTGAACTCAAAATCAGTCTAGCTCAGTGAATAAAATGATGATTCAGCCATTGTCTGCACTTCCAGCATTCACACAAAAGAGAACTAGTTTTCAAGGCAAATTATTCAACAAAACCACAGAAAAGCCTCACCATGGCAACCACCTAGCTACATATAACGGCCACTTGACCCGTCTGAGACGCTACCAACTGTGACCAGCAACACTTAGGGTGAAAATGAAAGAAAATCATCGCTCGTCTTATGCTTTCTCGAGTTCCCGTCTTTGTTCATTTTTTTTCATCGCGCCTCCATACTCCCTCCAAATTCGACCCCCTCTCTGATAATAGCTTCTCTTTTTTTTGTACCTCGAGACTGTTGGTGGCATTTTATGACACAAAAGCCAAAGCGATTGTAAGAATAGCGCTAAAATTGCTTTTTAAAAAACTGGTATGGGTGGGAATTGCCTGCAATTTCGTACAATTACTATAGACCTCTTAAAAATTCCTGTGTCATTGGAAACCAGATTGTTATGCGTGCAGCGTTTCCTATTATTATGGATGTTAAGTATCATATTTGTAACTTACTTAAAATGATCTTTCTATTATTTGGCCTAACAAATGCTTGGTTTTTACTCTTCTTGCTTGTCTAATGCCCATCATCTGGTTCTATAGCTTGGTTCTTTAGTTTCTTGCTGGCTTTTGTGTCTCATGCATAATGCAAAAGTGGCAACTGAGGCCGTTCTGAATGTCATTATGTCAGGCTTTTGCACAGATTGATAGCACTTAACATGGCTAGATCACCACTTGATGTATATCGCTGTATAATGTGCTGTAAGTGCGCTTTTGATGGTTTCCTGTACATCATGTGTTGAAGATTGGATAAATATATCACATTTTTAACAGTTTTCTTGTGGATCACTATCATCTTTTTATTTATTTTTTGCTGTTTCAACATTTATTTTGTTATATTATAATCCTGCCTTGTAAGCAATTTTTTTTATTTTTAACTGGATTTCAACTGAATCAAAAATACTAATATTAAGCAGTAATAAAATAGTTGTAAACACTCATTTATTTCAAAATGTTATAACTGTATGATTGTAACATGTAACATTTAACATGTTTTTAAAATACGTTTCTTCTGGTTACCAAGGCTGCATTTATTTAATTAAAAAAACAACATTATACAAACAAAAACAAACAAACAAAAATAAACAAACAAATTAATTAATTAATATTTATTTATTTATATAATTATTTTTTTCGGGGGTTTTCACCTTTAGTTGGGATAGGACAGTGGAGGTTGCAGACAGGAAAGTATTGAGAGCAGAGAGAGGGGAAGGGTTGGCAAAGGACCTTGAACCGGGAATCAAACTCGGGTTGCCGTGAGCACCATGGTGCTATATGTTGACGCACTTAACCACTAGTCTATTGGTGCCGACATTTTTATTTGTTTATTTTTATGTATTTGTTTTTGTTATTACTTATTTAGTAAATTGCATTTTAAAATATATTAAACAGTAACATAAAACATAATATAAAACCTTTTATTGTAACAAAATATGCTGGTTCGAGCCCCGGCTGGGTCAGATGGCATGTTCTCGCCATGTTGGCGTGGGTTTCCTCCAGGTGCTCCGGTTTCCCCCACAGTCCAAAGACATGCGCTATAGGTGAATTGAATAAACTAAATTGGCCATAGTGTATGTGAGCGAATGAGTGTGTATGGGTGTTTTCCTGTACTGGGTTGCAGCTGGAAGGGCAATATGTCAATAACAATGATAAGCTCTGGACTTTTTTTTTACTCTATATCGATCTAAGAGCCAATCACACTGCAAAAATGTGCAACAATGGGAATCTAAAGTGTGTTGATATTGCGCTACTTTAAGGACAGTCTGGGAGGTGCTTTTTTTACCTCAATTTTTCCCCCAGTATATCTTATTTTCATATTTTTCTATGCTACCTCAAATGTGTGATGTTTGTGTATAGTCGGATGGGTCCAATTTCGCTGCATGTAACAGTGTTGTGACAAATAAAGGCTCATCATCAAGTTAGAGATGTATCTAATTTTTGGCCATTGAAAAATTATTGGCTGAAAATATGTTATGTCATTTAATGGGCCTTCTAATTTTTGTCATTGTTGGGGTACTCTTTTAAATCTGGAAGCATTAACAACTTATATCGAAACATATACTGTTATCATTCGATAGGGAAAATAATTATCGAGATTGCATTTTTGCCATATCGCTCAGCCTTAGACTATAGTATAAAAAATAAATAGAGGACTTTGTGGACAACACATACACTTAATACACAAATACACTTCATTAAACACGTATACATAGACATCACCTATATGCTATAAAACTGCAGGTAAACTATGTTTATATGTATAATAACTTATATTTGATTATAATGGAATAATGTGCACCTTTTGTAAAGCTGCTTTGAAACAATAATTATTGTAAATAATAATAATTATTGAATTGAATAATATGTGTATATTTAGTGTAAGTATAAGACTAAATATCAAGTAGGTATAACACAGATTGAAGATAAATGATCTAATAAAATCTTAATATTAATGTTATCTGAATAATAGAGTGCACAGACTGACCACAGACAGAAAACTATTATGGTCATAAAACAGAACTGACCACAGAATGCAGCGATTGGTCAGTATTTTAGCGAGCTGTGTAATTCATATAATTGCAGCTCTGCGGTACACTATGAATGATGTCAAAAATGATTACAATGATTGTGTTTTTACTCTTTGTCATTTGCAGCTGAGTTACCAGCACAAAGTGGGCATCCTGTACTGCCAGGCCGGGCAGAGCACAGAGGAGGAGATGTACAATAATGAGAGCGGCAGTCCTGCACTGGACGAGTTTCTGGATCTGCTGGGTCAGAGAGTTCGACTGAAGGGCTTCAGCAAGTACAGGGCACAGCTTGACAACAAAAGTAAGTGCTCCCGCTTTCGTTAGACATGCGCAGAACCAACAGAACATACGTTTTTTTTTGTGAGTGTGTGTGCCAATCTCTGTTTTTTTACTTGCATACAAACTGCATTGCAATGATTTTTGTATAGGTTGTATGAATGAACACCTATATTCTGGATTAAAGGGCCAGTTCACACAAAAATGAACATTTAATCACTTATTATATATTTTTTTACTTTTTCAAGTGATTATAAACTTTTAAGAGTTTCTTTCTTTTGTTGAACACGAGGATATTTTAAAGTAAGCTGAAAACCTGTAACCATTGACTTTCAAAGGAAAAACAAATACTATGGAAGTCAATGGTTGCAGGTTTCCAGCTTTCTTCATAATATCTTCTTTTGTTTTCAACTAAAGAAAGAAACTCAAACAGGTTAGAAACAAGTAAAGGGGAAGTAAATAATGACAGAATTTATATTATTTAACTTGGTCAAATATGGTCCTTTGTTCTTTTCATACTTTTGCGATTCTCTGATGTTTTCAGCTAAAAATAAAAAGACTGTATGGCCTGGACAACACTTATTATTAGGTGATCACTTGGGGGCTTTTATGTTATACATACAGAGTTGGAAAAAATGATCAAGATATATGTTATATAATAATAATTATTATTATGTAAAGCTAGAGGACATCTGGGCTTCATTTGATATGCTTGTGCATCTATTTATTTCATCTTATGCGTGGATTATGGTTGTATTTGAAAACCTCACAGGCAGAATCTCTGAGGTCCTGATACTAAAAATACTTTAGGAAATCTTAAATACTGAATTGTGGTTGGGAGATTTTACCCATAACCCTTTATCTTCTTCTCTAAGAAAAAAAGATCAATATCTTTGATTAAACTGTGTTCCTGACACCCCTCTAAGCAAGAGTTTTTTTTAAATAAAAACCTATGGACTAAAGGTCATCCAAACAGTTATGGTGCCAGAACTGTAAAAAGCGAAGACGTAAACACATTACTTTGACTTGTTACAATTAAATTAATTAAGTTTGACAAACTTAATTTATGACAGTTTTCAGTAATACATTAAGTTAGTTCTTTTAGGTGTAACAAGTTTTAGTAATTTATTTAAGAGAACAAGAATGCAACAGTACATACAGCACAGTACAAATCTTTTCCTTCTCATGTTAATATAATAATAATAACCCTTTTATTTGTAACCCTTGTACTTTCCATAAATAAATTACTAAAACTTGTTACATCTAAAAGAACACCTGAAAACTGTCATAAATTAAGTTTGTTTTTATGTAGCATCATTTTACAAAGCTGGTCAAATCACAATATTATGACTTTATAGTTTTATATATTTCTATTTGTATGTATTTTTATTGATTGATTGATATTTATTTATTTATTTTTCTTTATTTATTATTTTTCTTTTCATTTTTTAATTAATAAATTTTAACTTTTAATTTAATATAGTTGTATTTTTTTTTTTTTATTAAATTGTATTATTTAATTTATTTAATTTTTTTTATTAATTTTAATTTTAAATTAAATTTTATAAAATTTTATTTGATATAATATTCAATTTTACTTTGACTTTTAATTATTTTTAATTATTACATTTTAACTTTTAATTTAATTTAGTTTTATTTTAATTAATTTCTTTAATTGTATTATTTAATTAATTTTATTTTTTAATTAATATTTGTTTAATTTTACTTTTACTTTTAACTTTAACTTTAATTTTCATTTTGCATAATATTTAATTTTAATAAAAAAAATGGAACAGTCAATTTGCATATTAAAAAAATCTAAAATTTAAATTGGCCTTGAAAATTCAAGATCAGTGTCTCACTCTTCACTAGGACATCCCCAAAATATTTGAACATTTAATCCACTTTCACTGCTGTGAATCTTTGACAGGCCAGAAATCTGCTTGGCAGCTTTAGGTTCATTTCTGAAATGGGTTTTGTTAATACCGCGTTTGTTCTCTGTCAGTGCATACAGGACATTGAACAGTTTCTCATAATCCCGCGAGCCATTTGCAGATTAATGTTGAACTACAAGAGACTAATTTAGTATTTTTGTCATTATGTGTGTGTGTGTGTGTGTGTGTGGGGGGTTTTTTAATTTGCTGTTTTTGTCCACAGCGGACTCCACCGGCACTCATTCTCTCTACACCACCTATAAAGACTTTGAGCTGATGTTTCACGTCTCTACAATGCTGCCATACACACCCAACAACAGACAACAAGTGAGTCACGTGTGTTTTGTAGTTATTTACTTTTAGTCATTTACTTTTCATCATGCATTTTTCAACCCTAAATTGCTTTGGTTTTAACTGAACAACAAAAAAGACATTTTGATACAAATGTGTGTTCTGTTAGTTGTCACATGACACAAATTTAAAATGCTTAAATGTGTTGAGAGCTACTAATTACTCTATGCTTTCATTATGAGGGAAAAAAGAGCAGCATGAACGATTGTAAATTCAGTAATACAAGAACAACAGCAAAGTAAACTGATCATTTTAGTGCCCCAAATCTGAAGGATTGTTTTAAAAACTGAAATAATTGCTGCTGAAGATAATAATAATAATAACAATAATTTGCCAGTTTTTAAATAGCTTAGGCATACATTTCTTCTTAAATATAAAATGTTATTATTTTGAAAATAAACAAATTCACAACATATTATTATAATTATTATTGTTATTATTAATTTAAGATTAATCCTGCTTAGTAATCATCAGCAGAAACTGTTTAGTTGCTGCTAATGATTGGGATCTTATTACTGTTTATTTGATAATGGTTTTATTATTATTTTTAATGTAAGGTTTTGTATTTAGTTTAACTTGTTTTATTTTTATTTTCAGTTATTTAATTTTTTTAAAAAGGATTTTATCAAATTTTCCATGAGGCATTGGAACGTCATTTTGTTCATATGTGCGTATTATTGACAATAAAAGCAAACTAATAATAATCATAATATCGTTTGATAATTATTATTGTTGTTCTTGTTGATGTTATTGTTGTTTATTATTATTATTATTATTATTATTACTATTATTACTATTATCAACAAATCAAAAAGATATTATAAAAATGTATTTAATTTATATAATTTATTTATTATAAAAAATTATAATTGTTAATATAGTTGCATTAATACCATAATTGCAATTGAAACTTGAAATTTATTTTATTATTTTACATTAATAAATTGTATATATATATATATGTGTGTGTGTGTGTGTGTGTGTGTGTATATATATATATATATATAAATATAAACAATTTATTCATGTATAATAATAAAATAAATTACAACTTTCAATTACAATTAAAATAATAAATTATACAAATTTATTTAATTTATATAATTTATTTATTATAACAATATTATTATAATTGTTAATATAGTTGCATTAATACCATAATTGTAATTATTCATTCATTCATTAATTTTCATTTCGGCTTAGTCCCTTTATTAATCTGGGGTCGCTACAGCGGAATGAACCGCCAACTTATACAGCATATGTTTTACACAGCGGATGCCCTTCCAGCTGCAACCCATCTCTGGGAAACATCCATACACACCCATTCACACTCATACACTACGGACAATTTACCTTACCCAATTCACCTGTACCGCATGTCTTTGGACTTGTGGGGGGAACCGGAGCACCCGGAGGAAACCCACGCCAACACGGGGAGAACATGCAAACTCCACACAGAAACGCCAACTGACCCAGCCGAGGCTCGAACCAGCGACCTTCTTGCTGTGAGGCGAACGTGCTACCCACCTCGCCACTGTGAGGCCCCTAATTGTAATTAAACAATTGTAATTTATTTTATTATTTTACATTAATAAATAGTTTAGAACTATATAGTATATTATAGTATATTAATATAAATGAATAAAAAATCATATGCTCCGAGATTGCACTAGTCTTCCTACTGATTAATGTGCACTTGAACAAGCACCTACACGAATGAGCTTCAGGTCTGATCAGTTACTCCGGCCTGCTACAGAAAACTCTTTCAGCTCTCTGTTCAAGTGCCTGGTCTTGATCTGTGCATCTTTACAGACCTTTGCAGAGCAGGAGCAATTGTCCCACATCCTGCTAATTGTAAACACTTCAGCAAGGCAGGCCATGCTGTCATGGCAACCGCTTGAATGCCCATCTTAAATTAAAAAAAAAAAAAAAAAATAGCTCCCTTTTTTCAGTTGCCCAGACAAGGCAGAGATTTGAATGAAAAACAGGACATATCAGCGATAATGAATCAGAAATGTGGCATTTTCTGGTGCTTTTAAGATGAGACACTGCAGGCAGAAACAATGCTTTCTTGTGCGTCTGTCAATTTAGAGATTTTGGCCTTTTCAGCTTTTCAATCTTATGTTAAAATACAAACACAAAAAACAAAACTGTCACACTTAAATCTGTGTGTAGATTTGATACACAAAATTTCACATTTTTATATCTGTATTCTGGAGGTTATTAAAGAAGGATTTGTTCATACACAATTTAAAAACGGTTTATTCTTCAAAAATGTGTTTTTTTTCCTCCTTTTTTAATAAAAAGAATTATTATTATTATTATTATTTTTATTTTTATTTTATTTTTATTGTTGTTATTGTTGTTATTATTATATTTAGTAGGTTTTATTTTCTTTCCACTGTCTCATATAAAACTGTATAAAATCTGTAAAAAAAAATTATTAAAATTATTAGAATTATAAATAATAATATAAAAATAATAAACACAGTTTTATATCTGTATTATAGAGGTTATTAAAGAAGGATTTGCTCATAAATAATTTCCCAGATTACATACATGTATTATTCAAAACAATTGTTTTTCTTTTTTAATGTAAAATAATAATAATAATAATAATAATAATAATAATAATAATAATAATAATAATAATAATAATAACTACTATTATTTAAGTTTTTTATTTTATTAACATAGTTAGTGGCTTTTATTGTTGTTAACATGCACATATGAATAAAATTTCATTCCACTAGCTCATATAAAATTGTAAATGTCAATTGTAAAAAAAGTATATTATAAATAATAATAGTAAAATTATATTTTATACATAAGTTGCCTGATTACATGCATTTTATTTTTCAAAAATAATTTTTTTTATTAATCTGTTTTGTTTTTTATTTGCAGTATTTTCTGAATTATGAAGTCATAAAAAAGATAGGGTTCGAGTTCTGGAAATGTAGGCATATTTAACACAATTATGCCTTATTTTCATATTTAAAGATACCATTTAAGAAAACCGGTAATACAAATAGGATTCCAGTTCCTGATGTTAGCAATGTCACCTCACAGCAAGAAGGTCACTGGTTTGAGTCCCTGCTGAGTCAGTTGGCATTTCTGTGTGAAGTTTGCATGTTCTTTCTGTGTTCACGTGGGTTTCCTCTGGGTGCTCCGGTTTCCCCCACAGTCCAAAGACATGCGCTATAGGTGAATTGGATGAGCTAAATTGGCCATAGTGTATGAGTGTCTGTGTGAATGAGTGTGTATGGTTGTTTCCCAGCACTGGGTTGCAGCTGGAAGGCATTCGTTCATTATTAATCAGGGGTTGCCACAGCAGAATGAACCGCCAACTTATCCAGCATATGTTTTATGCAGCGGATGCACTTCCAGCTGCAACCCATCACTGGGAAACACCCATACACTCTCATTCACACACATACACTACTGACACGGCGACTCCTGATACATAAGGGACTAAGCCGAAGGAAAATTAATAAATTCCTAATGTAATGAATTAAATGAAATGTGGTGATAAATATTAGCAAATTTTTTCACCTTGCAGTTTCTTCTCTTAAATGAAAAACAGGACATATCGGCAATATTTAATTAGAAATGTGTCATGTTCTGGTGCATTTACAAAAAGATAAGCTTTTCTTATTTACTTGGTAGAACCGATTTTTTTTTTAAAGCTTTATTTCCTTCATCCGCTGTACTTTTCAATGGGTGGAAAAAACCTTAATAGAGTCTGCCACAGATTAATTTACCACTGTGACAGCTTTCCATCAATGACTTCTACAAATCCCTGTGGCTGGTCTGAGCTCAGTGGGATAATGAAAATTGAGATTTTGTGCCTGTAAAAGAAAGCTGTTTTTATAGAATGACTAGAAAGAGAAGTAGAGGAGCCTTTGTGCAGGTCTTTATTTGGCTGATTTGTGGGATTTGTTGTTTTCTGTCCATGGGATCATGCTCCAATAGGGATAATCTTGAAATATAAGCTGTTGAAGATCTCCTCAGCTTTGAGCTTTCAGTTCAGTACACCTCTGATCCTCTTTTTTTCCCCTCCGCTGACAGAGAGTTGAGCCCAAGGGATATGCAGTACATCTGCTGCTAAATCTATATGTTACTTAAGCTTTCTTACATACAGTTACTTGTTCATTACGCAGTAGCTACAATTATGGATGTTTGCGGCTAATTTAATGACTTACAAGTTAGATCTCTTTAATATATTTGATTTATTTCCTTTTATATTTAAATTTGTTTTGTTTTTTTTCTTTTGTTTTGTTATTGTTTTTTATTTTTTTTAATTCATTTATTTTTTGTTTTGTTTTTGCTTTGTTTTATTTTATTTTTTTATTTTTTGTTTTTTTAGTTATTTGTTATTGTTTTTTGTTTTTTCGTTTTTTTTCATTTTGTGTTGTTGTTTTTTTTTTTTTTTTTTTTTTTTTTTTTTTTTTTTTTTTTTTTTTTTCATTTTGTGTTGTTGTTTTTTGTTTGTTTTGTTTTGTTTTATTTTTAAATTTTATTATTATTTTTTTTCATTTTGTTTTTGTTATTGTGTTTGTTTATTTTGTTTTATTTTTATATTATTTGTTATTGTTTTTTCATTTATTTGTTATTGTTTTTTGTTTGTTTTGTTTTATTTCATTTTGTGTTGTTGTTTTTTGTTTGTTTTGTTTTATTTATTTATTTATTTATTATTATTTATTTTTTTCATTTTGATTTTGTTATTGTGTTTGTTTATTTTGTTTTATTTTTATTTTATTTGTTATTGTTTTTTTCATTTATTTGTTATTGTTTTTTGTTCGTTTTGTTTTCTTTTATTTTATTTTTTATTTTGTTTTCTTTTACTTTTGTTATCTTTTGTTTTGTTTTGTTATTGTTTTTGTTTGTTTTGTTTTATTTCATTTTATTACATTTTTTTATTTTTTTTTTATTTTTTTTATTTTGTTTTGTTATGTTTTTTTGTTTTTGTTTTATTTTATGTATTTAAATTCTTATTTTGTTTTGTTTTATTTTATTTTTTATTTTGTTATTGTTTTTTTTAATTGTTTTTTTTTTTGTTTTATGTGACCCTGAACCACAAAACCTTTCCACTTATGTATGGTTTGTTATAGGACAATATTTGAAAATCTGGACTCTGAGGGTTAAAAAAAATCTAAATATTCAGAAATCGCCTTTCAAAATTTGTCTAAATGAAGTACTTCATGATGCACATTACTATTTTTTAATTCTTATTTTATTTTGATATATTTATAGTAGTAAATTGACAAAATATTTTGATGGAAAATAATCTTTACTTCTAATGATTTTTAGTGTTAGATGATGATTTTTGGCCCACACAATGTATTTTTGATATTGCCAAAAATATACCTATGCAACATAAAACTGGTTTTGTGGTCCAGGGTCACATATTTGGTGTTTTGTT
>CAIGQW010054176.1:5159534-5171756 GCA_903798125.1 Danio choprae
GTGTGTGTGTGTGTGTGTGTGTGTGTGTGTGTGTGTGTGTGTGTGTGCGTGTGCGTGTGTGCGTGTGTGCGTGTGCGTGTGTGCGTGTGTGTGTGTGTGCGCGTGTGTGTGTATTAGATTGGAAACAAATTATTAACCATCAGTGAATCCTGCTACCGTGGGCCAGGCTGGTGTTCATTTTTTATTTGTTCTTTTAGTTTTTTCCCCCCTATCTAATGACACATGCCACAGAAAATCACTGGAAAAAAATACAGTACATAATTTATCTGATACCATTTGTCATCTCATTTGCCGATGTGTCTTTTCTCTTGCCAAACAGCCCTGCAGTGATTATTATTTAATACGTTCTGCCAATTTCACTTACAAGTCCTCCCTTGATGCTGAATTTAGTATTACACTAGCGGTGACTGATTAGAAGAAGAGCGAAGAGCCCTTATTAATAAATTGGAATATATTCTTAGAAATAGCCTGGCTCTAAACCCATTTTTCCAGTTAATAACATATTTTATTGCACATTATTGTGTTAGAATAGTATTTGAGGGAACATTAGAATTGGAAAATAAACCAGTTTTAATTACACATGGAAAGGCAGAAGATTATGTGGATGTTAAATTTGCTTTAAATGATTCAAAGTCCTGATATTGTTCAAGTTTGACATGTTTTTAAATCACAGAAATCTGTGTTTGTGCACAACTTGTAATAGTTGAGAGCATGCGGAGAAGACGTGATTTTTGTCTTCAGTAAAATACAAACATACTGTCTGTATGCAGCCCGAAGCATAAATCTGTTCTTTCTATTTATCTGAAAGCTAAAAAAAACTCCAGAAAAATATTAAAGGGATAGTATCCCTAAAATGAATCAGTCACTATATAACGTACTCATCATCCACTTATTCCAAACCTATTATTTGAGTTTTTTTCTTCTGTAGAACACAAAAGAAAGATATTTTGAAGAATGTTGAAAATCGTTAGCCATTGACTTCCATGATATTTTTTATTCTACATTCAAAAGCATTATTTTTGCTGCTTCTTCAAGCTACTTATTTAAAGTGAGCTGAATCAACACAATTCTTCAGGTTTTTGTGAGAACAACTTAATTGTTTTCTGTTCAATACACTTAAATTTGTCAAAATCAATTAAGTTAACTTAATCAATTTGTGTTTGGACAACATGAAAGAACTGTGTGGAACCTTGCTTTTTTACAGTGTACTATGGATGTCATTGGCTGCAAATTTTCAACATTTTAATCTTTAATAGTAGTGTATTCATAAATACAGAGCTATTAATATAATATAAGTACAAAAAACCTTGTTCCTTGTCTGAAAAGCCCTGGTGATTTTCCTCTGTGTTTTTCAGAGGTGCCTCAGAGCTGTATCGTGTCCCCATCATGGAGTACAAGACTCTTGGTACTGGGCCTGGTTGGCACAGGATGACTCATGTTCCCCAGGGCCTGCCGCTGTCTCGGGTTTCTCCCACTCAAGGGCCCGATCGACCCTCCCCGAGCCAACAGATGTTCCAGTACGCGCAAGCTGCCATCTCACGCAGCACTTCCTTTGATAAGAAATACCAGGATGGATCTAGGTAAGAGATACTGGATTAAATCATTTTAAACACACATTCTGCACATTTAAATTCATTTAAACCTGTGATTTTAATAGTCTATAGTATTGCGATTCAAACCCCATGGCTACCTAGAGATACTAATCCACCTTTTTTTGTTTCTGACTTCTGTGTTTCAAATTATGGCACTTCCGGTTTGAGGCACTTTCATTTTAAAGAACTGCAACAAATCATTTTGAATATATATATATATAATGAGGCAGCACAGTGGCGCAGTGGGTAGCACAATCACCTCACAGCAAGAAGGTCGCTGGTTCGAGCCCCGGCAGGGTCAATTGGCGTTTCTGTGTGGAGTTTGCATGTTATCCTTGTGTTTGCTTGGGCTTCCTCCGGGTGCTCCGGTCCAAAGACATGCAGTAATGGTGAATTGGGTAAGCTAAATTGTCCGTAGTGTATGAGTTTGAATGGGTATGTGTCTATGTTTCCCAGTGATAGGTTGCAGCTGGGGCATCTGCTGTGTAAAACATATGCTGGATAAGTTGGCGGTTCATTCCGCTGTGGCGACCCCAGATTAATAAAGGGACTAAGCCGAAAATAAAACGAATGAATGAATATATAAAATGAAAACTTAGTGACTGGCGGTGTTGGGTGTAATTAGTTACAAAGTAACTAGTCACTGTAATTAAAGTACTTTACTTCTGAAAAAGTAAAGTAGGGGATTACTTTTCATTTTTAAGTAATTTAATTAGAGGTACTTATTGACCTTATTCTGCGAGCGGAAGTGCGCTCAGTTTGCGATTGTTTTAGAACCGATTCAGTTTCCTATAGGAAAAGTGACTAGGAATAATATGGCATACTATTTGCTCTAAAAACAAGTGTGTTTATGACTGTACATAAAAAGTAGAATAATATAATAAGAAAATATCAGTTTGCAGCATTAAACAGCATAACGAATCGTTTTTTACTTCTAAAAATCAATGGAAGTGAATAAAACCGGAAGTCTCGAGCCAAAAAGGTTCCAATGGCCTTATCCGTTCATATGTGAAGAATAAAATCAATAATGTATTTGCTTTGAATATTGTACATACTCAACAGTTCTGTATAAATCAATTTAGAGAAGCAGGGAAATTACATTTATTTTGTTACGCGAATATGTTTTGCAGAATATTTCCATAAGAAATTAATGACGATATATGGTATCTATTAGGGTTGGGTCGATAGACTATGCCATCGTCCATTGCTGATGGCCAATAGACATCATGATGCTGAGCCGGCATCGCAAACCTCCGCCCCATCCCCGTCGCAGCAGCAACCCGCTCACGAAAAATACACATGGCGGAGCACCCGGAGGAAACCCACGCCAACACGGGGAGAACATGCAAACTCCACACAGAAACGCCAACTGACCCAGCCAAGGCTCGAACCAGCGACCTTCTTGCTGTGAGGCGAACGTGCTATCCACTGCGCCACCGTGAGCGCCCCCCCCCCACCCCCCGTAGTATATTTGATGGATAAACTGAGGACAATAATAATACATCAGGGCACTGAGTTTTTTAAAAACACTTGATTGTTTGCACTTTAACATTCATGAACATAAGACATAAGTTGGATGTTCTCATCATGGATTGGCTTGGTTTGGTTGGTGTAATTGATCCTGTCATCTCCATAACAGCGTGTGGGTCAGCTGTTTATTTGTGTGCGCACGTGAATTTTCATGCCTATTTGATGCATTGATTTCTTCAAAGAAATATGTGTCATTGTTGTCCCTGGGCCTTTTTTTGTTTTAGACCATTGTGGATCATGGTGGATATTCAGAATATATGATATAGTTTTTCTGCAATGCCGATTGATCTGAAAGTGAGTTTTACATGGACTGCTATCGCAAAAACATGCCTGCAGTCAGACACAAGGGCAAACATTGTTGATGGCTCACATTACACGATGGGAATTGATTAAAGGATGTTATATTATCTCCCTAAATAGTAGACTTTCTCTCTGAAATTTCACATTTCACCCCAAAAATTAATTGCATTTAGACTTTTTTTATATATATGACCGTGATCAAGGATGCGTTCTATCATTGAGTTGTATGATTTTATGCTTTTTTTTTTTTTGAGGACGACAAGCTTAAAGGTCAGGCCCTGTCACATTTTTTATAAGTGAAAATGTATGTTTCTGGTAGAATGTCCAATATATATGATTACATTTGTAATGTAAGGTTACTGTGTAACTATTCATTTAACTAAAAAGTTAAATGAGCCCATTGTTGAGCACATATTGTTTTTTTAATGTAGTGATTGTGTACTTAAGAAGATATATTATTTGCAGCTAGCTCTCTGCAACTCTCACATGATCACCCACTGAAGCTAAGCAGGGCTGTCCCTGGTCAGTACCTGGATTGGAGACCACATGGGAAAGCTTGGTTGCTGCTTGAAGTCAATTTTAAACATTGGACTTATTTGCCATTTCAGAAAAAGCTGAAAAGCCCACATTTTGAGCTTAATGTCATACTTGTACACCTCTGCAAATGTGTCAGGACAGATAATATAAAACAACACCTGTTTTTTATCAGACTCACCAACAGCAAACTTTAAGAATCAATGATTCATACCAGTGATATCTGATCATCCAGACACCTCTATGCTGACAAATCCATTGGGAAAGCCCAAAAGGAAGCACATAGAAGCCATTAAGGATGATACATGTCGCACTGTGGATTACACACAGGGAAAAAAAGTCTGGAATGATAATATCCAAGTCTGATGTGGCATTGATTTGCTTTTGCATTTCTCAGGAGATGCCTTTAAGGGTGAGCTAATTGGGAACTTGATGTTTCCAGTGCTGTAGATTTGGAATCCTTTCCTAATTTGTGTCTTGGTGCGAATTTAAGGTACTGTGTGTTTTATGCTAGTGTCTTCACCCTGTCTGAAATGCACACACCTTTGCGGCCTCTTCACCCCAGCCTGTCATCTCGTCCTCTTCTGGGATCAGCATTGCACATGGCGTGTCATTCCTTCTAGGAGGATGTTACTCTTATTTCCCCTCTGGAATGCATAGACCTTCCCAGCCCTGGAGACACGGGGCTTCTGCTAAAAATAGATTTTGCTCCAACACTTTTTTTTTTTTTGACAGTGTTTGCTCCCAACGGTCTGGAATATGAATGAGTTTTGTTGTGGCGCTCTCATTGCTTTTGCCACCAGAGCTTTGATTAATGAGCTTCTAACCCTGTTTGCTCATTGCAGGGTGTTGCAGGACTTCGAGATGGTTCAGAGTCCGTCTGGAAACCCCGGCCAGCATTACTGCAGTTCTCCCAGTAACCAATCAACCTCCAGTGACCCCGGCCCCTGTGGCACTTGGGCTCAGAAAGCCAGTTATGACGGGTAATGAGATTTTGGTTGTAACTCAAAGCCCATCCAGATTTAGAGGTTATCAAATGAGTAATCATATGAGATTTGGTGAAAATCTTTGGTGCAAACAGAATTAGAGTAGAATATGACGGAAAGCGATATTGGACTGTCTTTTTGGTCGTGAGCTAATATTTCACGACCAGCTTTGTAAACATTAGCTGTTCATTCACAGCCACAAAAAAATATCCCAACCAATGCTTTTCAATTCAATTCAATAAACTTTATTGTCTATCCCCACAGGGGTTATAAAATTGTTTTTAGACAAAAGCAAAAATATAAATACACAATTATTTTAAGATCTCATTTAAAAAGCCAATGGGAGTGGGAATAAATGTTTTCTTGTACTTTTTATGCTAAAGCCTTTTTTGCTAAAGGGACTATGAAGGGTTACAATGACCTCTCCATCACCTTACTAAACCACTCAACCACTCACTTCCAAAAAAAAGTTTATATCATAGGTCATAGGTCTATCATTGAGGTCTGTTAGTCGAAGTTTTTTCCCATGAATGTTAGTCATAACTTTGCTTCACATGATGAGTAGTCAAAACCGTGAATTATGCTAAGTCAAATCACTTTCCTGAATGCTAAAGAAGAATACTTGTTTTGTTCTTATTGAAACTTCTCTGGTATTCAGGTATTTATCTTCCTCATTCACTGAAACACCAAGTTGCAGAACACTAAGTTGACACGTTCATTTTGTGAAAGAAGTTTTGAGTTGTAAAATTCACAGTGTTTAACACAAATATAAATGAAAACTTTGTTTTTATATTATCACCACCTTTCACTCTGGGCCAACTTCCTTATTTGTGTATCTGCGATAAGTCATTAACTGGACAAACGTAGTAGGCAATCTAACAATAAAGGATCTAGCATTGCATATTTTGGTAACACTTTACAATAAGGTTGTATTAGTTAATGTTAGTTAATGCATTTACTAACTATAACAAACAATAAACAATACATTTTTTTGTCTGTTTATTCATGTTCGTTAATGGTAATGTTAAAAGTTGTTTGTTGTTAGTTCATGTCAACTCACAGTGCAATAACTAACGTTCACAAGCGTAAATCTGGATTTTAATAATGCATTAGTAAATGTTGAACTATGATTAACAAATGCTTTACATGTATTGTTCATTATTAGTTCATGTTATTAAATACATTAACTAATGAAACCTTATTGTAAAGTGTGACCCAGATTTTCACATTATATATTGCCAATTGTCAGAAAATGTATCCAGGGAATGTATTTTTCTGCTATAAAGGTCAAAATTAAATGGTCTCTTCTTTACTCCAACTGTTGCGTTTTCCAGTTGTCATTTTTATTCGTTTTTTACCTCAAACACTGAAATAACTCTCTGACTGCCCAAAGCATGCAAATGCTGTATGATTAAATGTAGATTGCCAAGCGTTTTACTGTAATCTAAAATTGCATTGTTATACACTACGTTTGACATCACATTGTGCAGTTAAAACAACAGAAGTGTCGCAAACACTGCATTTGAGCGATACCAACCCCTGCTAAATTAAAGTGTGAAACGTTCCTTTTCCCAGGGTTAAAAGCGAGGTTAAAAGCATGACCGTAATCTGGGGTTAAGTGTAGTGTGAAAACCCTTCTGTTAGACATTGTCCCTCCATATGAAATGCATTATTCAGGCTTATGCAACATGCTTTGGTAGTAAAACTAAAATATCATCAATGTCTAAGAATAATTGCAGCAAACATATACACTCTAACACTGTCTGTTTGCCTCATAGATCGCAATCATCTCCCCTTCATGACCAGCCAGAGGAAAAGGAGGGAGAAAGAGAGCACAAACTGGAGAGGACGCGCTCTGCTGGTACACAAGCATTGGTTATTTTCAAGCTCCAGTGCAGATTAAGCTTCATTACGTTCAGATAAATTATTGAATGATTTCCCTCTTTAATTGGCTTATTTACTTGTTTTATGAATGTAACGAGCTGCATTAAATTACTCAAGACATTCGTTTTCAATAAATCATTAGGTTTGGATCAATCAATGAGTTTAATTATGAATTGTTCACCAATCAATGTCATTTACACATCCATGATTTTCAGGATCGCCGTGTATTCCTGAAGCCAAGTGGCACATCCCGTCCACCAAGATCCTCAACAGGGGTCTACAGAGACAGGGGGCCAAAGACTCACCTGGGAAATTCCCTCGGGTTAGTCTCCTTTTGACATATGGAACAAAGTAAAGATAGATCATAAGAGGTTTTTTTGTAGTAAACTATGTTTTTGTAGCTAATATAACTATAAAGTTTAGGATGTATCTAAGAGTGATTTTAGTTATAGGAACATCATTTGAAGACTATAAATCACTTCTAGTTCAGAGTAAGGTCTAACCCAGCATAATAGGAACTGACTTGAGTGTACATTTATTGGTGAATGCATGCCATACATGCAATGTTATAGTCATATACATGCAGGGAGCTAATTTTAGCTGTTTACTTGTTGTCCAAATTGTCATAGTTGATTTAGTCCTTGTTGCTCTTTCAATCACAATTATATATTTCCACATTCCATTTCCATTATAATGAAATCCATGACACAACCAGTTGTGGGTTTTGTACAATACACTGCTTGATTTAAAAAAAAAAAAAATCAGTTCTCAGTGGACCAACCTGATGGCTAGTTCCTATAAATGAGTTCCTAGAACTATGTAACATGTAAACCCCTATTTACACATAGCTATTGTCACATTCTAAATATTAACTGTATACAGGCATACTACTGTACATCCGCCATGTTGTTTTCACATGACTAACTTATGTCAGTTGTGTCACTTCAGTTCATACATCCACTCTCATGGTCTCATGGGATAGTAAAGTGTCCGACACATGTGCACTCAAGAACCTTATGCAGAAGTAGTAGGTCACTTGGGTGCTTTTCATCTATTTTATGAACATAATGACCTCTTGCCACACAGTATGTATGTAGACCTATTCAAATGCAAGGATAGTGTTATAGGTGCTCTGTCCCAACCGTGTTATTGCTGGTTCTTACATTAGGTCATACGAGAACAAAAATGTATCCAAAAACAAAAAATATTTGTGAACATCATATCAGATAAGATGAACAGTGTAACATCATATACTAATGCTACAGAGTGTATAGAAATGAAAGAAAAAGATGTAAAAATGAGTAAAAAAGTGAAAACTAATCTAAATCAAAATAAAATGGTTGTGAAGCGGATTTCCAATAAGAATTAAGTAGGATCGAAAGGTCCTGCAAAAACATCAAGAAAGCTCTTTTATGTATTCTCTAAGAGGAGATCTTATCAACCAGAATCATAGGTTTGATAGGTATCATAGGTTTGCTTTTTTCAGTGGCAACCAAGTAGCAATTTGTGGTGAACTTTTTTTTTTCCGCCTGTTTCAGCCCTAAATAACATTGGAACTCTAGACATGTGCAGCCTTTCCAACATACTGACTTTCATGAAATGCATTTCAACAATGTGAGTCTCAATGTGAGATGCAACACATGACTTACACTGTACAGCAACAGGAGCATATGCTGAGCGAATGCATGTGAGTCGATGCAAGGGTTTGTGTGTTTATATGTGGCTGATGGGTGCAGTGACCTCATTAGTCAGGAACGTGTAGTTGGCAGCACAGCAAATGCGGCACATTTCTTTGTATGGGTGTGTAGTTGTGGTGGGCAGGTCATTGGTTTGCAGGAAAGGGGGGCGACGTCTATGGCAGATGGCTCGTAGTGTCACATCCAGTCATGCAATCCCTGTGGGAATTGACGTAAGAAACTGGACGCCAGTGCGGTTACTGGACACCACACTGTACATTCTTTCTTTCATCGTGCGATAGATAGCACCAAAGTCTAGAGCCTGTTTCATCAGGGTAAGTGTGAATCCACCTGATTTATCAAGCCAGAAAAGGTCATTCTATCCTTGCTGCTTGCAGCCGGTGTTGATGCTGACGGCAGGATGTACCATCATGTTTATCTCCTGTTACTTATGCAATGGCCTACATTCCTCCATTTCTTGATTCACAGAACTGACAGCTTTTTGCGATAGTGTATTGACCACATTGGCTTTAGCCAGAGGGGGCCTTTGGAAATGGCGCAGCATAGAAGCTCTTCCAGAGCAAACCATGCATTAAAGTTTAAAAACAATCCACTTTCTGTTCATTCGAAAGGGCTTAAATTTAGATGATGCAATTTAACGGTGTAATCAATTATTTATTTTCCATGAGATTGGTTACAGTAGGTGGTGATGGCGCAGGGCTGGGTCTTCTGTCTTGTGCTGTTATTGCTCTGCTAAATTCACTTCAGCGCTCCGGTTCTTCCTTCATCCATTTTTGTTGGCCGTCTTGTAGCAGGTCAACATGACCTTTATTTATCTATTTTCTTTTCTTTTTTTTTCTTTAAGAAAGACAGAAAGAAAAATGGGAAATTACTGTCTATAAGTTTTAAATACATGAAAGTAGTTGTGTGAATGTGTGAATTTGGATTGTTTTATTTCATGGTATTATAAAGAGTTTTTTCTTGACCACCACTTACGCAAATTTAAATCAAAATACAAATAAACATACAGTGATAAATTGATAACATATTTGAAAATCTTGCTCACATTAAAAAAAAAATTAATCAGAGCAGTGTTTTTTATTATACTGTATATTAATTATATTATTTTATGGCATTATAATAAGCACCAATTTAGCATTCTATGAATAAGAAATTGAAAGTCATTTTAACACAGTTGAAGTCTTAAGTACTAGCTTAATTAATAGCATTTCCTCTGCAGAAACTTTTTTTTATTTTAGCTAGAATAAAAGCAGTTTTTAATTTTTTTTAATAAAAATTTTAAGATCAATATTCTTAGACCCCTTAAGCCATGTTTTTTTCCATTGTCTACAGAACAAATCACTGTTATACTTTGACTTGCCTAATTAACCTAGTTAAGCCTTTAAACTTTCACTTCAAGCTGAATACTAGTATCTTGAAAAATATCTAGTAAAATATTATGTACTGTCATCATGGCAAAGACAAAAGAAATCAGTTATTAGAAATGAGTTATGAAAACTATTATGTTTAGAAATGTGTTTTTGAATTGTCTTTCCGTTAAAAAGAAATAAGGGAAAAAATATACAGGGCAGCTAATAATTCAAGAGGGCTAAATATTCTCACTTCAACTGTATTTTTAATAGCATATTTCTGTTTTTACTAGATGTTTGATCAAAATCATGCAGTCCTTGCTAAGACAGTTCTAAAAACATTAATAAATCTTACTCAGCCAAAATACTCACACTGTAATAATCTTCCAGGGCCGTGAGAAGAGCTGCCACAGCCATTGCTCCAGCCACTCCAGTAACAACACTCTCTCCAGCAATGCTTCCAGCGGTAGCGACGAGAAACATTTCGGATCTGGAGACCCGATGGATCCAGAGTCCTTGGGTCTCACCTACATAAAAGGTGCGTCCACCGACAGCGGCATCGATACAGCACCCTGTATGCCCCCTCCACCCCCTGCCCTGCCCCTGGCCGGAGTCGGACCTTCACGGATGGCCATGCGGGACGGGAGGGTTGATACAGGACTCCCGTGGCCTCTGGAGTACCAGGAGGATGGCGAGATGGATGAAGGAAGGGCGAAAATGTTCTTGTCTCAAGGATATGCGCCCGTTACACCCACCGGTCACACCACGGATGGAAGCACAGGAGATCTGAGCGAAATTTCCTCACTTTCCAGGTGAGATAAGAAGAGAGTGTAAAATTTATGTAGATTTTTGTGAATGCTTGACTACACATTCAGCATGCCTAGTTAATTCTCTTCTGAGAGATTTCATTCCCTCAGTTTAAAGTCTCTGTTTGAGACATCAAATTATATGTTAAGAGATCCGAAATAAATACTATCCGAATTTTCTGAAGAGAAATGGTTATTTGATGATGAACATATTACATTTTGACTTTTTTTTTCATTTATCTGTAACCAATTTTTAAACCACTGAGAGATTATTATTATTATTATTATTATTATTATTATTATTATTATTATTATTATTATTATTATTATTGAAAAAAAGGCTACATTGAAGCTGTTCATTATATTGTTTGATCTCTTTGCTTGGTTTTAAAGCTTTTCTTTTGGTAAAGAGACTTTCAATAGAGGGACAGAAATTAAGAACCAAATATTACCAACAGAATTATAAAATTTTTTATTTCTTGTTGCTTTAAACCTTGTGTGCTGTTGGGGATGTTTTCATCCACTCTGGGGTGATTTTGAGGCTTAATTTGGCCACGACTTTCTCTGTGTTTCAGCAAATAGAATGATCTTTGGTGAAAAATCTTATTTTGGGAAAATTCATTGGAAATGTAAAAAAACTCAACAATACTCAACAATGGGCAAATTTACACCCCTTTTTCGTTATGTTGGGGGCTGTTTTGCCCCATTCCATTATAAAAACATTTTTTGATTGCAAAGCCATGACAGCATATAATCATGCATTCTTGATTGTTGTTGGTGGTTTTTCCTGTTGGGATGAGGTAATATTTGTTATTTTTACAATTGATTATCAGTTACAGTGCAAAATATAGACTTTTTATATGGAGTACTGTGTGTGTGTGTGACTGTAAGAGAGACCTTTGCTCACTAACTTGATTTACTCCATAGAGCCCCAAAGAAAAGCCATAAACTTTTTGCACAGGCCTATATAAAGGGTTAATGCTGCCAACTCATGATAAACATTAAAAATTACAAATTCTACCTCTTCCCAACAGGGAAAACCAAAATCGCAGCAATGTATGATTATGTGCTGTCATGGCTTTGCAATAAAAAATGTGGTTATAATGGAAGTCAATGGGGCCAAAACAGCCACCAACATAACGAAGAAGTAGTAAATTTGAACAACACACAAGGGCTAAGTAATAACGTAAGGTTTTTGACATTCGGTTTTTGGTCTGTGATACTTCTATTAAAGAATAAGCAGCATGTCTCATCCTGATCGGTTAACTTGATAAGCTTAGGTCAGTTATACAATGAAAAGGTATCGCTTTGCTGTGAGTTTAAATACAGTAGGATGCAAATGGAGCTTGATAAAGCCAAAGTGATTTAAGAGCGCCAAGCTAAGGTGATTTGATACAAACAGCCCAAAATCATCTTATCAGCCCTCGAGCATTTTCCATTGCAGTCCCTGTTTTCTCAAGACTATACCTATAACATAACAGTCTCATCCTGTTTGGTTATTACTCTTAACTAAACCAATTGGTGTTGTTACTGTGGGGGCAGCA
>CAIGQW010054176.1:5172596-5201764 GCA_903798125.1 Danio choprae
TGTGTGTGTGTGTGTGTGTGTGTGTGTGTGTGTGTGTGTGTGTGTGTGTGTGTGTGTGTGTGTGTGTGTGTGTGTGTGTGTGTGTGTGTGTGTGTGTGTGTGTGTGTGTGTGCGCGAGCGCGTGCGTGTGTGTGTGCAGAGCACAAATTCTGAATATGGGTCACTATACTTAGCCACGTCACGACTTTCACTAAAAACATAAAAAATTTTGTTCAGTAATGTAAAATAAAATACAACATAATGTATTTTGAAATAATATTTAAAAAAAAAGTTTGTAATGTCAAATAATTGTTTAAAAAATACTTAAAATATATACGTTTGTTTTTGGTAATTTTGGTTTTATTAGCGACAGGAAATATGGTGCTACATGTCAGCGCACTGGGCAGCACGGTGGCGCAGTGGGTAGCACGATCGCCTCACAGCAAGAAGGTCGCTGGTTCGGCTGGGTCAGTTGGCGTTTCTGTGTGGAGTTTGCATGTTCTCCCCGTGTTTACGTGGGTTTCCTCCGGGTGCTCCGGTATCCCCCACAGTCCAAAGACATGCGCTATAGGTGAATTGGGTAAGCTAAATTGTCCGTAGTGAATGAGTGTGTATGGATGTTTCCCAGTGATTGGTTGCAGCTGGAAGGGCATCCGCTGTGTAAAACATATGCTGGATAAGTTGGCGGTTCATTCCGCTGTGGCGACCTCAGATTAATAAAGGGACTAAGCCGAAAAGAAAATGAATGAAAAGCTGAAAAAAAATAATGAATGAATAAATGAATGTCAGCGCACTGCCCGCGAGTCTATTGACACTGATCAATATAAATAAAATATTAATAATGAAAATTTTGGCAACTGAAATAAGTATTGACTAAATGCAAAATAGAATGTATAAAAAATATACAAACTTAAACTAATATGCTAATTAAAAAATCTAAATAATTGCTGCAACTGTATATTTAAAAAATACTAAAATGCCACTGGCTGTGTAGAAAGCATTGCATTTATTGGTGTTCCCGCTGTAATTTTTACTCGTTCTTGCCTTGACAAGAATGCTTTCAAAACCTGATAATTAATAGTTCTTGCTTAGGCAGGCATTGCCATTAGATGATCAATCAGCTATTCAGTCAGCTGTTTCATTTTCATCTTTTCATTGTGATCCTCCAGTGGCTCACGTCATTCTGGAAGCCCCTCTGAGCGATGTTCGAAGAACTCCAGCTCCATTGACCCCTCAAAAATCTACATCATCTCTCCTACGGACACCACTCCGATGGGAGGACGAGAAAAGCTCTCTCTTAGCTGCCAATCACAAGGTGAAAAGTATTCAATTGGCTGGAAGAAAGGAGAAAATGAGCACTTGCTGGAAGATCAAGGGCAAGCTAGAGATTTCAGGTAAGTAGCTCTGAATGTCTAATGCATCTTATGTAACAGTGAAGCGGGAGAAAAGTTCCTAGTGATATTTAAATAGCTTCAGTACTGTTGAACAAATGCATTACGTCAATAGCTATGTTTCCATCCAAAGATGCAAATTCGATTGCAAAACTGGAATATTAGAAAAAAGAATTGCGAATAAAGCTCAGTTTTCATCCAATGAGTCAAAGAGAACGATAAGTCCCTTCCTGATAAACTGGCGGCAAATATCGAAGATAAAAATCTTATTTGCTGCAGTAGAAGAAACCAATGTGGGCCTTTTTCTTATATAATGAAATACTTAAACGCAGTAGATTAATGGATTAAACGCAATGAACACAAGTTGGCTTTTGTAGGTATGAGACCATAGTTGGGGGGGACGCAGTCACAGTAATAATGCAAAATAATCCCAAACCACTTTGATGACAGACTTTGGCTGAGGGATTTTAGAATGATCAAAACTAAATTTCAGATGTTTTACAGTGTGGTCAGTCTGCTAGTTCATTAATGTCATCCTATAGCACTCGTTCTAGGTATTACGTGATCTGTTAAATAAAAATCACATGACTTTTTTGATGCGCATCCTGGAATTTATTCTGTAAATGTTTTTCCATAGTAGTTTATGCACATTTTTTTATTATTGGGTAAAGTTTATCCTGCTCAGTTGCACACAGTTTTTGTATGCACGTTTACAAAATGTATGTGCATCTTGGTGTTTCCATTAGGGATGTTCCGTATACCCTTTTTCCCTTCCCGATACCGATTCCGATACCTGAGCTCAGGGTATCGGCCGATACAGAGTACTGAACCGATACCTACGTGTTTGTTGTGTATAAGTATATACAGTATAAATCATTGCAAAAAATAAAGAAATATAAAAAGTGAATGAATAGTATAGAAAAATATCCTCTAACAATGGCTGTTGTGGCACTACTTCCTGTGTTTGCATACTGAGCAGCAAAGAAGAACTGACTCCAGGTTTGCAGCGTTAAGCAAAGCTGGCAGGCATATGTCTCATTTAAAAAGATGGTGTCGGATCGGTTTATGGTATTAAAGACTTGCCAATACTACAAAAATTCTTGGATCAGCATCGGCGAGTCTTTGAAACCATAAACCGATCCGATACCATCTTTTTAAGTATTTTAGTATTTCCCATACTGGTATTGGTATCGGAACAACGCTAGTTTCCATTAAGCATTTTTGATGCGATGTTCCAAAATGCATCTAAAAATAGGTGGATGGAAAAATACCTATTGTCTGACCAGAACCTCTGCATATCAGTGACATTCGGGAAACCTTTTAGATCAGTAACACATCACTTGCTGGCACCGGCTCGGAGATGATCGATGTCAACAGACGTATTATATAAACTCCGTCATACAGAATCTACTTGACACCTGCCACTTCGCATTATCAGAGCGAAGGCCAAGCCAATGTTTCTCCGACGATTAAAGCAGAGACCTGATATGATTGACAAGCTCATAGGGAGATGCTGACGTTCTCCTGACGCAGGCAATATTTGATGCAAATTCATATTTGTCTCTTGTCAGGTATTCAGAAACAAAAGGGACACTGAATCGATTTAAAGCTGTGTGTGTAATCTGTTTTTTTTATTCCTCTTTATTGCCGCCTCAGTCGCTCAGAGGTGTTGTCTTTGCTTCTAAAGACGCTGTTGAGGAAATCGAGGTAGTTGGATCATTACCTGGCCCTGAATTATTCACCGTCTTGTTCCTTTCCCCTGTTGTTTTGTAGAAATGGCACTTTTTACTACTCCTTTAATGGGGCAGTTCACACACAAATAATGATGTATCATCTTTTACTCACCCTCATCTCATTTCTTCTGTAATAGAGAAGAAGCCCTTATTTGAAATGTTAATACTTTTAATATTTCCAAACTGCTGTTTAATGGAGATTTTTAATTTTAATAAGTCATTTCTAATAACAATGTATTTGTTTATGTAGTTTAAAGTGCATTTTAAAGGCTTAACTAGTTTAACTATGTTAAGTAGGCAAGTTAAGTTAATTATGCAAGTCATTGGGAAAAGTTTCTTTTTTTTAGCAATCAAAAAATAATTTCTTACGCAAGCTACAATATTGATATTAGCAGGGGTTTTGTTTTATTCCATACTTGAAGAAAAATATAATAGGAAATACTGTGGCAATTCTTTTTTCTCTGTTAAACATCACTTGGGAAATATTTGGAAAAGAATTAAATAAACTGTTGCTGTTATTTATGCTATCGAGCATAAAAGTTGATCTGTACAAGTGTTATACGATGAACAGAGCATTTAGGTTGTTTTTTCCACCAATTATTTTCACTTTAATGACCTGTGACTGGATTATTTTGTCAAAAAAAGTTGATTCAGACCTGTGTGATTTATTGATGAATCAGACGTTGCGCTCTCTTTACCAACATGGTCAAAATATTCAGTAAATACTGACTTTAAGGGTTAGTTCACTCCAAAATGAAACTTCTGTCATTTACTCACCTTTATGTCAATCCAAACCCAATTGATTTTCATGTATTTTCCAAAAATAAATGAAGAGATTTTATTAAAACATTTTATAATTTGGACAGAGATTTCTGTCCTTCCATTTAAAGTTTCCATTTAAACTAATGCAGTACATTTTTGTGTCACGTGGCACATTTTAGCTTCCTCAAGAATCAGTTTTTTCTCTCACTATCATTGTCTACATGCAAATAAAAGGCTAAATTATATCTGTTAATCATATGAAGTGATTATTTCACCTCAGAAGAACTAGACTGAACCACTTGATTTACATTTATGTGTTCATGAATATTACGAAGCATCAGACTTTCAATGAAGGGACAAGAATCTTTGAGATTTTATAAAAAAATGTCTTCATTTGTTTTCTGAAGGCTTATAAGATTTGGAATGACACAAGGGTTCAGAACTTTCATTTCTGGGTGAACTAATCCTTTACATTTTGATCTGTTCCTCGCACAAAGCTATTTTTGGCTTTGGAAATCTTGGTAAATAGTGCATGTGAACTAGTTTTATGATTCATGGTGCTTGACATTTCAGAGCTGCAACATAGCCTCATCTTCATTCACTTTTGTTATATTAAAAAGAGCCCGGGTATTGTTTAAAAAAAATCATCATAAAGGTTTGAAACAACATGAGTGTGAGTAAACGATGACATATTTTCTATTTCGCGTGAACTGGTCCTTTCAGAGCACAGTAAGCGATGATCTGTTTTGATTCGTTCCCTGGTGAGTCACATCATGACTGTGTGAAGGCTGTTCCTTAGTCAATGACCCATAATCCTGTGTTTTGTCACTGCCTTGTAGTCCCTGGATTGTTTTGTCTGAAGAAACCCACATCTGCAGCATTATGAAACACAGACACTTCAAGGTTACTTTTGCTGTTTACACCTGATGTTAAGATGCAGTTTCTGTCAATCCGCTTACATATTGCGCAATGCTAAGAAAATTAGGGTCTAAAATGCTTTAAATTTGTCCCTTTTTAACCACTTCCAGAGGTAGTCGAAAACACATTTACTCTTGAAATGCTGTTGATAAGGTATTGATGCATTTTTTGCTGAAAAATAAGTTTGTTAGTGTTTTATTTAATGTATAATCATGAGTGTTATTCTGTTTTATTTTATCTGTTTTATCTCACACACCAAAATGTGCGTCGCATGAATGTTCTTTTCATGTAGCTAATGAAAATGTCTGATCCCCTGCATAAAATAAACGATTTTATACATAAAGACGCTAAATCTAATTACGTTTGATGTTCTAAATGTTTGTTATACTAATTTAAATGTTGAAGTTAAAGTCAAAATTATTAGCCAATTTTGTTAACACATTTCTAAACATAATAGTTTTAATAACTAATTGCTAAGAACTGATTTCTTTCGTCTTTGCCATGATGTCAGTATGTAATGTTTTACTGGTTTATTTGCAGGATACTAGTATTCAGCTTAAAGTGACATTTGAAGGCTTTACTAGGTTAATTAGGTTAATTAAGCTAGTTGTTGGGCAACAGTCATTGTTCTGTAGCCAATCCAAAAAGAAATCATAAGGGGGCTAATAATATTGACCTTAAAAATTGTTATAAAAAATTAATTCTAGCCAAAATAAAAGAAATATGAGTTTCTCCAAAAGGAAAAATATTATAGGAAACACTGTGAAAATAAAAATAAATAAATAAATGGAAAAAAAATTCACAAGAGGGCTAATAATTTAGCCTTCAACTTTATTCATTCATTCGTTTTCCTTTGGCTTAGTCCCTTTATTCCTCAGGGGTGGCCACAGCGGAATGAACCGCCAACTTATCCAGCATATGTTTAACACAGCGGATGCCCTTCCAGCTGCAACCCAGTACTGGGAAACACCCATACACACTCCTTCACACACATACACTACTGCCAATTTAGTTTATTCAATTCACCTGTACTGCAGGTCTTTGGACTGTGGGGGGAAACCGGAGCACCCAGAGGAAACCCACGCAAACATAGGGAGAAAATGCTACACAGAAATGCCAACTGACCCAGCCGGGGCTCAAACCAGCGACCTTCTTGCTGTGAGGCGACAGTGCTAACCACTGAGCCACCATATCACCCCCTTCAACTTTATATAAATGTTAAAACTATATGGGGTAAATGCTGAGTTAGGAACTTATCGGAAATAAAGGAAAGGAAATTAAATTAAGAAATCATATATATACATGCATTACTCGTAATGTATATTTAATTAATTTCACTGCTTTAACATGCACTAGATAGTATACAGTATAAACTGCAGATGCTTAATTCACAATATTACATCGAAAGATCATTTAAAAAAAGCCTATACACACACACCCACCCACCCTAAAACGCTACATCATCAGAAAAATAGTCAAAAGTGGACATATTTAAACACCAGGTATCAACAGCAGTGTCTTTTCCTCTTCTACCTGTAACACAATCCACCAAAACGCATCTTAACAGCAGGAGTAAACAAGCCCTTGGTTAGAAACCTCCAGCTAATGTCTCACTTTCTCTCCCTCTTTGTCTCCATGTCTCTCTCTCTCTCAGGGGCCTCTATTTAAGGGACCCGTCCCAGGTGGTTAATAGCGCTGGTGAGAAGCTCCAGACGCTCTCTAAGGAGGCCTTCCTCAGGATGCTTCTCCCCGACAGTCCCCCGGGGCAGGCAGGCCGGGGCAAGGTGAGCCCTGGAGGATGAGTAATGCAGAGCCACAGTCGTTACTACACATTAAAGCAACAGCGAAAAACAAAGAAATAGTTTTAAACCTGTTTTTTGCCCTTAACATTATTCACCGCTGTGATTACGCTGACAAGCAAATCAACCAGTCAGCAGCCTGTGTAACAACTGTGTTTGCTTGACAAATGGCGGAGTCTGGAGGAAATGAGGTCACAATAATCAGTCATTCTCCTCACCTGATGTGTTTACAGCGGTGCGGGTTATAAAGATGCATATGTGTGCATGAGCTGCACGTGTGTTAGCAATGCATATTGTGTCAAATGAGCTTCACAAAGAATAAAAATGTAAAAAATAACTAGTGAGAAAGGCAAAAGCATGTAAATGTAAAATGTAAATCCGACACATAGTATATAAAAAAGCATGAATAACACAGGAAGATGTAAATATATTATGTAACCATTTTTTTACATAATGTTTTATGTAACAGCACTTTGCTTATAAATGATAAATTGTAATTAATTATTTATGAGTTGTCATTCAACTAGGCTTAATAAATGTTGTACAAGCATTGTTCATTGTCAATAATGATAATCAACTCATTAACAATACCAGAACTTGTGTAACCTTACTGTAAAACACTACCATATGATAATAGTTAATTAACTATTGTTATGTATGAACTATTATGAATAACAATTAAATTAATAATAACAAGAATTATAGTAATAGCTTTTAGTATTTCTAATTTTTCCAGGTAAATTGAATTAGCATACTCCTGTTAATAATAATAATAATAATAATAATAATAATAATAATAATAATAATAATAATAATAATAATAATAATAATAATAAAATATTATTATTATTATTATTATTATTATTATAACTATTTTTATTATTATATAAATAATAATAATAATAATATTTTAAACATTGAAAAAAATTGTGGTGTTGTTATTAATAAAAATAATAATAACATTTCATTTCATAATCAAATAATATTATACCACCACTACTACAAAAATATATTATAATAATAACTATAAAATAATAATATATAGTAATAATAATAAAAAATAATAAATAAATAATAGTATTATTATTATTATTATTATTATTATTAATAATAATAATAATAATAATAATATCATCATAATCATCATTACCACTGTAAATAAAAGAAATCCATACTTCTTTGTTGCAACTAGTCTCACCCTGCACAAACACTAATGTGCCATTTGTCATATTTGCTGTGCTTATTTTCTTCTAATTTCGCCGGTCTATTATAAGCACTCCATCTCTTCGGTCTGCTGGTCCTCCGTCACGTTCATGTCTCTCTAATTGTCAGTTTGCGCCCCTCCTCCCACCGTCGACCCCCCCATGAGGCCCGTGTCCATCGCTCCTGCATTATTGATGAGAGCACCATGACTCTAATAGATCTGACTCACAGACCCACAGTCACTCTCTCCGACTGCTGATTGGTCCCCAGCTGAGTCTCATGTTCCCTTTACCAAACCTCCTCCTCTCCCACAATTCAATTAAGTAATATGTGCTTTATTGCCACGGCTGTTTTATTAACAATATTGCCGAGCCTTTCACATAATCATATTCTGATGAATAATATCTTTGCTTCCCCCTCCCAGTCTCTTTCTCTTTAGGCGTGTTTCAAATACCCTTAAAATTGTGCAAATTGAAATTGTGAAATTATAATATGCTTAATAGAAAAGTGTACATTTTGCATAAACATCTATATATCGCAACGTTGTTTTTTTATGTTACTATGATGTTTTTCAGACAATTAAAAAAATGAGTATTTTGCTAAACTGCAATGGAATTATTATTATTTTTTGCATTTAAAGGTCACATGGCATATGTAAATGTAAAACAGATATGTCTATATATTTATTGGTATAACCTGAGTCCCTTGGTTATGATACAGGAGTGCTTATTGCATTGCCTCATTAAACAAAAGTCTGTTCATCCAGAAATGTTAAACTTTTGCAGGGCTACCCAATATATTATTTCAGCATTGATATCGCAAAGTGCACATCCAAAATAGTCGGATATGCAATGCTGCGTATAATATTATCATTTGCATGTATGTGTTTTAAGGCTTGTGGCTGTGTGAGCATTTTAAGAGAGTCTAAAGCATTCAGGAACAAGAAATTGCACTATTTGTAAATTGAATAAAGATAGATTTTATCTATTTATTCATATAATGAAGACTATGCAGTGTTATTTTTCAATATTCAATTTCCTGAATACTGTTACGACTCCGCATAAAACCGTTAAGCAATAATTTGTTTATTATTTTTAAATACTTCATTGACTCCCCTTTAGAATCATCCCAATAATACATTTTCTTACTAAATAGAGGCATTTTTAGCCATCTGGAGAAATTGTATTCATATCGCAATATGTATCACCGACAAACAAAATATCCCAATATCAGATATTACCGATGTTTCCAAATATTTTTTTAATAATGTGTACAATAAAAATATAGTATAGGGTGCTTGCCTTGCCATTAATGTTTTGTTTACCAAGCATACATCTATTAAAATACTGGCTATAATACCATGAAAGTAAACATATGTATGTGTGTCGCCACATTTTGCGAGTGGGCGTGTTTTAGCCCCCCAACATGGTCTGCAATATTTAGTTTTTTTTAACATTTTAAATTTACTGCTTTAGTTGATTGCAAATTTGTAGTTCTCATTCGCAGCTGTTACATCCATCTCTTTATAACTGTATTTATTCATTTTTGTGTGCGTGTTTTTTCAGATACCACTTGTGGTGCAGTCTCCACGCCGCTCGTTGTACCGGACTCTGTCAGACGAGAGCTTGTGTAGCAGCCACCGGAGGGCGCTGTCCTTGGCTGGCTCTCGTAGCTCCATGCTGGACCAGGCTGTGCCCAATGACATTTTGTTCAGCAGCGCCCTGCCCTACCACAGCACTCTGCCACCCCGCATGAGTCTCAACCACAACGCAAGTCAGCTCAAGAGTGAGTGTTAGGTCAATTTGCTGATATTAGTACCATTTAGTAATAATATAGCGATATTTTAAGTCTAAAATTTACATATACCTGTGAATGTTTACATCTTACCTTGCAGAATTTGACCAAAACAAGAATGATTACACAAAATAAATTTAATATGTTATAAAGTACTGACCTGAATAAAGCCGCAGTCACACTAGACTTCGAGTTAGTACTGCGAAAATGGGCTGGAAAATACAGGATGATGCGACACTGCAAAAATGAGCGATTCATCCATGTTTTATGTTTCTATACTGAGTAATGTTATGGTCTTCTATTAGTCTTATACTATTAGTCTATCGCTTCAAATACCCCGCAAAATGCAAAATATCTTAGGATGGACTTGCGTTTTCCGTTCTGAGGCTTTTGCATGCTTATGAATGGAAGTCAATAATGAAAAGTCAAGTGTGACCGCAGCTTTAGATATCTCACATGACAGACATTTACGAATAGTACACAAGAGAAAATAATAGTTGAATGTATAACAAATGACCCCATCCCTTGTTTGTTCTGAACTTAAACTTTCCAAAGATTACTGTATGATTTTGAGATCCAACTGAGAGACGCATATGCAACTATTACAGAAGGTTCAAACACTAATTGAGTTGGGGTAATTATTTATTTTGTACTCTGGGAAACTTGATATTTAGATATAATATGATATTTAGGATAAATAAGAAAAATAAATAAATAAATATTCTGTTCAAAAGTTTGCACCTCTTCTGGAGCATCAATCAACTAAATACCTAATTTTCTTTAAAGAATACTAGTACAGATCAAACAGGCTAGTGTAAATTTAGTTTTTTTAAACACATTGGTTAAAAATGCTGCTTTATTCTACAATAAATTATGCAATAGTGCTGTAATATTAATTTGCTGTAATGAGTCACATGGTTGTGTTTACATACATACTGACCTCAATATGCTATCCAGATCATCGCAGAATGCATCACAGCTTCAGCTGTACATATAATGTAAATGCTTGGATTGCCAGCACTAAGACTTGGTTGATGATAATGGAATAAATGAGCTTTTTTTGGCTCCTGGAAGATTTTTCCATCTCCTCTGTAAGCTCACCACATTCCTTCCTGTTACAGTAATTTTATCCTCTGCAGACTTTAATGTTGTACTTAGTAATGAAGCAAGTAATGATACTATAAATCTCCTGCTAATGCTCGAGAGACTTGGTGCTAATCATACTATTATACGTCTACTGAAAAAATCTTGCAGGATAATAAGTGTACTGTAATAGGAAAACCATTATAATAGCACGAATTTGGTGCAGCCACGCTGGACTGGTCATTGGAAGCACGACGCATTCATGCCTTAAACAGCTGGAGTGTATGGCAGCTGAACAGAAGGCACGTTCAACTTCACAATTGCTAACATAAGCCTTATTTACATTTACGTAAAACCAAGGAAGATGTGTAAAAATGCGTATATATATGTCGAGAACGAGAGAGAACGTATATATACGGTTGAAGTCAGAATTATTAGCCCCCTTATATATATATTTCCCCTATTTCTAATTTTATAATGGAAATAAGATTTTTTTTCAACACATTTCTAAACAGAATAGTTTTAATAACTCATTTCTTATAACTGATTTCTTTTATCTTTGCCATGATGACAGTATGTAATATTTTACTAGATATTTTTCTATATACTAGTATTCAGCTTAAAGTGCCTTTTAAAGGCTTAACTTGTTTTTTTCTGTAAACAATCAAAAAATATAAAACTAGTAATTCTGACCTTAAATTTATTTTTTTTAGCTGCTTTTATTCTAGCTGAAATAAAGCGAATAAGACTTTCTCCTGAAGAAATTATAAAGGAAATACTGTGAAAAATTCCTTGCTCTTTTACACATTATTTGGGAATTATTTGAAAAAGAAAAGAAAATTAAAAGGAGGGCTTATAATTTTGACTTCAACTGTATACACATACATGGATACATACATACATGCATACATACATGCATACACACATACAGTTCTTTCTGGTTCTTTTCATCCATGTGTATCTCTACTTTTCTTATTACCGAGAATATATTTATTTAGATTTCAAATATGTGGTTAATTTAAAAGCATATTTGAAAATGTATTTTGATGATTTCGGAGATGGGACTTCCAGCACTTTAGCTGCCATTCAGACTCTCATTCCCTGCTGAGAGCACCCTTCTGATGGACACTTAATCTGGAGTCTGCTGTATGCCTCTATAATGGTTAAATATAAAATAATTTTAGCTTTGGCTATCTAACAGCAATATTTAACCAAAATCATCTGTTATTTGTTCTTGAACAGACAAACTTGATTGCAAACAAGCAATAAGCAAACAAGGCTAGACATTCTAACGGTACATGTCTTTAAAAAGTGCACCTGATGCTGAGAAATGAACAACACAAACACAACATCCAATGCATGTTTATCTACAAGTAAAATAGTGCCAGCCGATATGTACTGCAGGAACCCGTACTGTGTGAACAGCCCTAATGCCTCTTGGCGTGTTTGGTATTCAGACACTCGAGCTGTTCTCCAGCTGTCTGAGACGTACAGTTCCTCTCTCATTATAGCAGAAGTCAAAGCTGGCCAACTTCATTCATTATTCAAATCACTCTCACCTCTCAGGCCTCCTGTCTGTCTGTCTGCATGAGCAGCACACTGGGTGAATTAACCACTGTTTGCTCTCTAGATCACCTACAGCTCATTTCTCATTTGATTCTTTCGCCATACGTACACTGAATTGTTGGTAAATGTGCCCTTTGACCCTTGACCGTTGGGCAACGAGCAACTTCTTTCCTGTCAGGTTGAAATCTCTACTGCTGGATGAATGTTTAATTCAGTTTATAGAGTGGTCAGTTGTGTCTCGGTTTTCCTCTTGATCGATCTGATCATTATATCTCTGATGAATGGTTCAAGTGTAATTGTAGCCTCTCATGAGTTAAATTATTTAGTAAAGACGCTTTCAGGTCAGAGCATGTTGTGTTCCAGTCGAGCTTTGGATACTTTTTTTCTCTGTCCTAATGCATTTTCCTCCTCTTATTATGTGGTGCACATTATTTCAAATTAAAATGTCCTCATAATATTTAATCAAAATGTAATGATGTGCTCTTCCTAAAAATTACTTTTCCATGGATGCCACGTAGGCCTTCTGGCCTTATAGACTGATAGATGTTATCCAGCTTACAAGTTATTTTAATTTTTGTGTGTATGAATGAACATGCTTAACAGATTTGAAGCAGGTTTTCATTCAGGATGTCTCTGTACATTGCTGCATTCATCTTTCCCTCTTTCCTGACTAGTCTTCCAGTTCCTGCTGCTGAAAAACAGCCCCACAGCATGATGCTGCCACCAACATGCCTCACTGTAGGGATGGTATTAGCCTGGTGATGAGCGGTGCCTGGTTTTCTCCAAACGTAAATGTAAACGCCTGGCATTCACTCCAAAGAGTTCAATTTTAGTCTCATCAGACCAGAGAATTTTATTTCTTATTGTCTGAGAGTCCTTCAGATGCCTTTTGGCAAATTCCAGGTGGGGAGTGGCTTCCGTCTGGCCACTCTAGCCACTGTGCCTATTGGAACTTTCAGAGCAGCAGACATTTTTCTGTAACCTGCTCCAGCCTTGTGCCTCGAGTAAGTCCTGTCTCGGAGGTCTACAGACAATTCCTTTGTCTTCATGCTTGGTTTGTGCTTTGACATGCACGGTCAACCCTGGGACCTTATATAGACAGGTGTATGCCTTTTCAAATCATGTCCAATCAACTGAATTTACCACAGGTGAACTCCAATTAAGCTGCTGAAACATCTCAAGAATGATCAGTGGAAACAGAATGTACCTGAGCTCAGTTTAGAGCTTCACGGCAAAGGCTGTGAACACTTATGTACATGTGATTTTTTTTAGTTTTTTTAAATTTGCAACCATTTAAAAAAATATTTTTTCACATTGTCATTTTGGGGTATTGTGTGTAGAATTTTGAGGAAATAAATGAATTTAATCCATTTTGGAATAAGGCTGTAACAAAAAGAAATGTGGAAAAAGTGAAGCGCTACGAATACTTTCAGGATGCACTATATATATAATGTAATTATTAAATATTTAATATTCTGTTGCATCTAGCCTTTTTTATTATTATTATTATTATTATTATTATTATTATTATTATTATTATCATCATTATTATCAGTGGTAGTGTTAGTAGTATTATTATTATAAAAATGAACCTTATTCTAATACAATTTCTGTTCATATTCCACTGTTGTAACTGGTCTTCATTATTTCACAATATTCAGAATTAAAAGGTCTTCATAATAAAAGTCTAATGGTCCTCAGAAATCACTTTTCCACTAGGCCTTTAGTACTGTTGGATGTAAACCAATATCCAATTTAAACTTTTTATGTGTTGCCTGTTTATGTAACTCTTCAAGATCTTTTCAACTGGATAAAGTTTTCTCAATCCAGTGTGTCTATCCAGTGTGTTTCAACTTATGGGTTGCACTTCCGTTTTGGGGATCTTCCATTCAAAAGAGTTGAAAATAATCCTTGTAAATAATAATTCCTTTTTTACATTTGATGGATGAACTGTAAAAGTAATATTGACACCTCGTTGTACCCGTTTAAAAAAACAAAACACTTCACTTACTGTTAGTTTAATAGAAGCTACTCCCATAATTACGTACGGACTGAAAAATGGCATTTAGGCAGTGATAATGAGGGGAAGGGTTTATAAACGTGCTCTCCAATTGTCCGCTAATAAACTACATCCTACGTCCTGTCTCCGCAGATGAGCTCTGGTTCTCTGACAGCTCGCTGGCAGAAAAGGCCAAGCTGGCGGACACTGGTATGATGCCCTTGCCGGACCCATCCTCCGGTCTCAACTGGTCACATCTTGTGGATGCCGCACGTGCTTTTGAAGGTACAAGCTTTAGTCACAGACACTAAATATGCTGCTTTGTCACCATATTCACAGCCGTGTAAGATCTTGACCCATTTACCATGCTTTATGATCATAAACCCTCTGCTCACTCTTATGGAACAAACTACTAGAGAACTATTTTTTTCCCTATTAGAACTGCACTGACCCTTTGAGTCCATGGATATTTTTATACCAGAAAAAATGTAGTCAGATGTTTTTGTGTCAGAGGATTCATTCAATATCACATGGTGTTTCAGAATAAAAACACTCTTTTAACTAATGCAGGCTTGAATAACCTGTGCTGTGCAGTAAATATTTAAATGAAGCCATTGGCATTCTTTGGAGCTCAAACATGGCTTTTTTGATGCAAATGAGGCTCGTTATGAGATGTACCTTATTTGCAAAGGTCAGGATTGTTAGCTTGATGCAATTAATGCTGTTCTACATTAAAAAAAACAAAAACGTATATCGACAATTTGAGGTCTGTAAGGTTTATTACCATTTAAAAAATATTTATTTTAAACATGTAAAATTGAGAGATAATATTAGAATTTAGGGAACCGTTTCTATTATTAATATTTTGACGTGATATTTCTTCTTCTACAACTGCACATTCATTCTACACACTAAAAAAAATGTATAATATAAAGAAATGTTCTGTATAAAATATTGCACTGCATTTTTTTGGTTCAAGGATAACCAGAAAGTCTCAATTACAGACAGACAGACAGACAGACAGACAGACAGACAGACAGACAGACAGACAGATAGATAGATAGATACTGTAGATAGATACTGTAGATAGGTGCTAAATAAACATTTTCTCTTCCAGTTATATATGTACAAATGTGAATTAAATGTTTTTATTCCTCCATTTAATTGTAGCTCATTGTGTTCACTCTAGTCTACGCAATTGCCGAAAAGAACAAAAGAAGCTCAAAACGCTTTCTCTTTTGTCCTGTTATTGCGATTGTGTCTTGACCAACCACAAAGCTTTCTCGGCCCTCTCTTACGCCATTAACAAACTTAACTGAAGGTTTTGCACAAAACGGCACCCGTCTCGATCGCTGCTCTTGACCATGTCCAAATCAGCACGTCTCTATTTTCCTCCCATTCATTTCCTGTGACTGCCTGAAGGCGCATTGTTCTGCAAGGTGCTAATTAGGAACGGGGAACGTATTTTGAGCATGGCGAAATTAAGCCATTATCACTATGTGAGCCCAGCAAGACACCACTTAGGGAAATGACTCAAGCCATCGCTCGCTGTAATTACACATTTTGGGTTTTGGACGCTTTCGCTCGTGTGCAATTACAGCTGTTCCCTCACCTTCAACCGGTCGCTGTGGAGAGCGAGGCCAAAGCTGGCGAGGGCACGGCATTGCGCTTCTTCAACTGAGATTTTACTTATGATCTGAATGCTAAAGAAAATGGGAAAAATGGCTGCTAGATGGCGGTAATTGGCTGGAGGGGCGACTCTTTTGATATCAATAAATACATTGTGAATTCCTGAAATTGAGAATTCAGTTGTCACTAGCATTTTCAATTGTTGATTTCAAGAATAGACAATTGTGTGAGTAAACATATCATATCAAAATAAAGTTTTTTTTACTAGAAAGAATTGTTTTTCTGATTCCGAAAATTTAGATCTAGTTCATCTAGTAAGAAAAAAACAGTTGAGTTTGAACAAATCTTTGATCTATAATTTTTTTTGCATGAATTTTATTTCTGCAAGTGACGTCGCCATTAGTGATATCAAGAACTAACATATATACTAGTGAAAATGGAGCATCAAAAACTGCCATTAGTAGAAATTAAATTTATGAAATGACAAATTGGCATTGTTTTATGGAAAATATAATTGTTGATATTAATAATTGGATTGGAAATCAATAAATTGGTTGATATCAATTAATTGGAAAGTGATCAAATCATTACTGAAATCAAGAATCCACGTCTTTACTCATGTAAATGTAACTCCTGATATCAAAGATTGCCAGTGTTTTTAGTACAAATCTAATTGGTGACATAAAGAATTTACATTTTAACTAGCGAAAATGTAATTGTTGATATCAAGAATTTTAATTATTTGCATGATAACATCACTGTTGATATCAAAATTGATCTTTTTTTTGTTAGAAGTGCAGTTACTGATATCAAAAACTGTCGTTGTTTCTAGTAGAAATCTCAACAATTAAAATTACTAGTGGAAATGGAGCATCCAAAAATGCTATTAGTAGAAATTGAATTTATGATATAATGAATTGGCATTATTTAATTTTTGATATCAAGAATTAGATTTCAGTAAGTGGTAAAATCATTACTGAAATTAAGAATCAACCTTTTTACAAATGAAAATGTTGTTAGTACAAATCTAATTCGTGAGATGAAGAGTTAGCATTTTAACTAGCAAAAATGTAATTGTTGATATCAAAATTTGAATTATTTGCATGAAAACATTGCTGTTAATTCCAAAATTGATCTTCTTTTGTAGAAATGCAGTTACTGATATCAAAAACTATCATGGTTTCTAGTAGAAATCTAATTCATGATATGAAGCGTTAGCATATTAGCTAATGGAAATATCTCAAATTCATATACTGAGACTGAATAAAAGCCAAAACGGCTTGCCATATGAGTGTGCCGCTTCATCCTGAAATAGTGACAACTTTCAGGTTTCACAGTGCTAGAAGTGAAGATAGCTTTTGCCTTCGGGTTTGGGGTGCTAACTAGATAGGACTGAACTCACATTGTTGATTTCCATGCGCTGCTTTGTGCGTGTTTTTGTTCGGAGCTCTGATAATTATCCGTCCATTGAGCTCCAGCTCGACGACACCCCTCACTGCTAGCCTGTTAATGAAATGAAATGAGAGCGGGGGGGTGGAGGAAGAGCTGAAAGGTGTTGGAAGCATTTAAAGGAGCCTCACAGATGCTTTTAGCTGGCCGTTTGATGACACAATGCCAGGTCAACATCGTGTGTGGTTCCTCATGGTATATTGAATATATGAAGGGTCGTGGCATACATTCCTGTTAACAAAAGAGCTGGTTGGTCTTTATAAGAAGACAAAAGAAATTCTCCACCTCCCAAGTCCATACCTAGCTTCTCTGCAAAATACTTATTACATATTTTTGTCAGTGTGAATTCTAATTAAGGTGCAGTGAAAATGTAAATTTGATATAAATGAGAAGTTCGCAGGGCGCAGTGGGTAGTGCTGTTGCCTTACAGCAAGAAGGTCGCTGGTTCAAGCCTCGGCTTGGTCAGTTGGCATTTCTGTGTGGAGTTTGCATGTTCTCCCTGGTTGGCGTGGGTTTCCTCCGTGTGCTCCGGTTTCCTCCACAAGTCCAAAGACATGCGCTATAGGTGAATTGGGTAAGCTAAACTGTCCATAGTGTATGTGTGTGAATGAGAGTGTATGGATGTTTCCCAGTGATGGGTTGCAGCTGGAAGGGCATTCGCTGCGTAAAACATAAGCTGGCGGTTCATTCCTCTGTGGTGACCCCTGTTTAGCAAAGGGACTAAGCCAAAAACAAAAAGAATGAATGAATGAGAAGTTCGCATCAAAAAAAAAATGCTTCTATTTGTTTCATGCAACTGGAAACCTTTTTGTCATTTATATGTGGTCAAGTTAATCACAGTAAAAACTATAAATGTATATATAATTGTGTATTTGTGCCAGTGATATGTGTTGAAAATGTGTATTTAAAATTTGAAATAGTCAAAATTACACATAAATTATGCAAATAGTAAAGATAAATACTCATTTTTGATACCAAGAATTTTTTTACCTCACAAATTTTATTTCTCATGTAAATGGAAATGGAAAACTAACAGAAATAAAAACTAAAATAAAGTAAGAATGATGTATAAATTATGCACATAGTCAAAATAAATGATTAACTTTTTAATAGTATGCAAGTGAAACAAATGATTGTCACTGATGGTGAGGTAATTTAATTTTAATATATTTGGTCTTTGATCTATTTTGTTATCAGAATATAATATAGGTATTCAAAATTGTATATAGATTTTAGTTATAGTTTAAGCAAAGTCAAATAAATTAAATGGCATACATTTAAAGCACAGTTAACATTTGGTGTAAACAGAATAAAAAAACATTTTTGGTCCATCTTTTGCAATTATTAAGTGGAATGATTTACATTATTTTGGACTCTTCAAGTGCAGAACACAATGTTACGTCAGTGATATGTAGCAAATTAAGATCTTAATAACGTAGAGCTTAACAACTAACATATTTATTAACTGTCGGTTCATCTTTTGCTATTAATATAACCCTTAATTAGATAATTATAGTGTAATAGCATAACACATCTTTGTCAGTAATAAGAATTGGTATCTAAAAACAGATAACACTGTTATCAATGTGATTTACACTTACACATGTATCAGTTTCTGCTCATTGCACAAGTCAGACCAAAGGTTAGTGCATGTTATTATTTAGCATTTTCATTTAGATTTAGCTTGAATTCATCAACATAAACGCGTTTTCTCCACATGCTTAAAGCAAATCTGTCAGCGACATGGGGCAAATTCAAATGTAAAAACGAAAAACAGCATGTTTGACATTTCCACCCCCACCCCCCTGCCCTCTCACCAGAGGTAAATCCACTATATGTGTGTGTGTTCTCTCAGTCTTGAATGCATAATGATGTGCCCGACTGACAGTGTAATGCTAAACTCACCTGAAAGCGTGTGAACCCTCCCCCCCCGCGGTCTCGCCATTAACCCTTCTGCCGCGTTAGCTCCGTTCCTCACTTAATTAACACCTCGCTCTGCTGAAGCTGGTTAACAGTTCGCTGTAACACCTCAGAACGAGCTGAAAAGGAAGATCACATTTAATAAGCTTTTCTCTCTGTGCTTCTTGAAGCCCAGAGTACCTTAAACATCAGCCGGTGTCACCTCAGCTTCGCTTGTTTCCGGTGCCTTTAGGGATTTTCTGCTTTTCTCTTCTTCCTTTGTTTTCGGTGCAGTGCTGATAAGTGATAAACACTTGCTTTATGGTTGATTTCCAACATGCATCTACTCATAAATGAAGGAAACGCATTGTAAACCGCACACACTGCTATGAGTTTAGTAATGGAGGTTTCAGACTGAATTTCTAACCAAATAAATGTTTTCCTGACTTTTAGATCAGACTGCGACCTCTCTGAGCTCTCTTACTGAAGATGAGCAAAACAAGCAGGTTCTGGAGCTTACCGAGGAGCTAAACAGAAGAGTAGGATGTGTGGACGCATCAACTCTACCAGCAGGGTGAGCATGAATGTAATCTGTCTCTCCATTTCTCTGTCTGTGTGTGTGTCTGTCTGTCTGTCTGTCTGTCTGTCTGTCTGTCTGTCTGTCTGTTTGTTTGTCTGTCTGCCTTTGTGTTTTGTACTCATTCTATCTTATGTCTGTCGTTCTGTCTAACATCTGACTTTGATTATTTTAGCTCATTATATTAGCTGCATGTCTATCGTTCTGACTGTCTGTATGTCTGTTGTTCAAACATCTGTGCTTCTCTGTCATAGTAAAATTTATTTCTTATTTCTGTCTCTGTATGTTGTTCTAATATCTGACTGTCTGTCTGCCTATCTGTTAACATCTGTCTGTGTCTATCTAAATGTCTGTCGTTCTAACGTCTGTCTGTCTGTCATTCTAACATCTGTCTTTCTGTTTGTCGTTCTAACATCTGACTGTCTGACTAACTACCACCTGTCTGTCTGTCTCTCGTTCTAACATCAGTCTGTCTGTCGTTCTAACATCAGTCTGTCTGTCTGTCGTTCTAACATCAGTCTGACATTCTACTATCTTTCTGTCTGTCTGTCTGTTGTTCTACCGTTTGTCTGTCATTTTGTCATTCTAACATCTGATTGTCTGTCATTCTAACATCTGTCTCTGTCTGTTGTTCTAACATTTGTCTGTCTGTCTGTCTGTCTGTCTGTCTGTCTGTCTGTCTGTCATTTTGTCATTCTAACATCTGATTGTCTGTCATTCTAACATCTGTCTCTGTCTGTTGTTCTAACATTTGTCTGTCTGTCTGTCTGTCTGTCTGTCTGTCATTTTAACATGACTGTCTGTCTGTAGTTCTAACATCTGTGTGTCGTCTAACATCTGACTGTCTGTTCTTCTTACATCTGTCTGTCATTCTAACATCTGATCGTCTGTCTGTTGTTTTAACATGACTGTCTGTTGTTCAAACATATGTCTTTGTGCCATTCTAACATCTGTCTGTCTGTCTGTCGTTCTAGCATCTGTCTGTTTATCATTCTAAAGTCTGACTGTCTACCATCTGACCGTCTGTTGTTCTAACCTGTGTGCTGTTTTATTGATATATATTTGTCTTTCCGTCTGACATACATCTGTCTATTTATCAATCTGTTGTTCTAATATCTGACACCTTGCGTGTCTTTTAGTCTGTCATGCTAACATCTGTCTGTCTGTTTGTTAATTTATTAGTTTGTTGTTCTAACATCTAACTGTCCGTCTGCTTTTGTATCAATCGTGCGCCTGTCTGTCTAACCGGTCCTGTTTGTTTTCCATGTAAACAGGGAAGGATCTCCTACTCTGCTCACTGGCAAGGTGAACCAGCTGGAACTCATTCTCCGACAGCTGCAGTACGACCTGAGGAAGGTAAGAACATATAATAACAGGCCTTTAATAACACACAAACATAATGCTTAAGCAAATCCTTAACATAGCTGAACACCCACTGTTCGCAGCATTCACCAAAGCCAGTTATTTGTAATCACATACTTTGTTATTTTCCTCCAAAGGAGCAAGAAGACAAGGCTATGCTCCAAGAGCAAGTCCAACACCTCAGACAGGACAACCTTCGTCTGCATGAAGAGAGCCAGACGGCAGCCGCACAGCTGAGGAGATTCACTGAATTGTTCCTCAACACAATGGACAAGAAACCTTGAGCAGAAGTAGCCCTTAACTCCCCCTTCTTGTGCTTTTTCAAACTCCATAACCCAAGGAGAATTAGTCCAGTGTACTGTAAAAATATAAAAAAAAAGATGTTAGAGGAGAAATTTCAGCATTTGAATGTGAACGTGTGCAAAGCTAATATGCTAACACACTAAAAACTGAGTCAAAGTTGGTGGAAAGACGTGAGAATGTGAATGAAAAACGGAGAGTAGGGAATTAAATATGTGACAAGGGCTGGAAAGGATAAATTAAATGGGTTGTGACCAATCGAAGGGTACAAACGTGTCGTGAAAGTGAATGTAAATGCAATAAGCCGGATTTCTTTCTAAAAATCTTTGGTTTCTTGGTCTCGACGTCTTCAAGCTAGCATCGCAACTCAAGTTCAATCCTGGCAATCCCTAACATATGTGGAAATGTAGACCAGCCAATTGCAACGTTCCTTAGTGTCCAAAGCTCCCGAAGACTAGGTGTGCTGTATACCAGTTTTGAAACATCTTTTTGCAAGTAACCCATTGAAAACAAATGTTGTAGCAATAATTTTGCTGATGCTGTAATCACAGAATTGTTCGATAAGATTAGCACTGAGTGTGATTTGGTTGTATTCAAAAACTTTTATGTAGAAAAAAAAACAAACAAACAAAAAAAAAAGTCTTTTGTGTGCCTGATGTTATTGGTGGTCTTTCAGTTGTTTTCGTTAATCCATCTTACTGTCTGAGTGCTTACAAAATCCATGCCCACTGCTCTTATCCGTTAGGCTTTGTTTTACCCAAACAACAGACGCTAAACGGCTGACCTCATGTGGGAGGCCAGTAAACGCAGACTAGCACCTGTAAACCACTTAATATGAAAAGCCAAATTCTGCTTGTTGGTGTAAAGTACCTCAGAAAAAAAGTGTCTTGTACCTTCGCCCTCTTATTTAAGCTTATTTAACCTAAGATTGTTATTTTAATGAGAGTATTTTCCTTTTCTGCACTAAAAAAAAAAACAAAAGAGTAATGACTCCACGTGGCAGTACACTTTGTATACTTGTGAACCATGTCAGCAGTACTGTGTATAGCTTGGCTGAGAGATGATAACTGTAAACATGAAAATGGTTTATTTCTGGGACGTTCAGATGTTTGGATGCTGCTAGAGGACAGGATGTTGTTTTTTATGGCCTTTTAAAAGATGTTTTTATTTCTTTGTAAATCTGTTTCGTTAAGGTTGGGATGAAAAGCTTACCTTTGTAAAATAAAGTTTAGGATGTCAATAAAGTAAGACTTGTGTCCTTTTAATATGGAGTTTGTGTTGGATTTATTTAGCATGTTGTGGTGTACGACTTATTTCTCTTTGATTCTTAAGTCTTCTGGAGCCCATAGATTCACTCATCTTTGATGATTTCCATCATCGACTTTAAGAACACATAAACATTGATGCACTATTTTTGCTTTAGTGTGTTGGGATGAATTTAATCTATATACAGTGTTTGGCATACCGCCACCTAATGGTCATTAGATTGTTTTTTATGTAAAAGTAATTTTTTGCTGAATGGTTTGCTCCAACATCAACTAGCATACTTAATTAAATAATACACAACTTTTTTTCTCAATTTTGTGTGATTTAGAATTTTAGCAAAAAATCACATTTTATGAATGCATTAGTGCAGGGGTGCCCAAACGCGGTCCTGTTTCTAGAAAGCCTAGTAAGAGCTTGATTAGTTAGCCCAGGTGTGTCTGATTGGGGTTGGAATTAAACTTTGCAGGACACCAGTCCTCTAGGACCGAGTTTGGCACCCCTGCATTAGTGCAGGAATATGAAACATTCATGTGTCATTGGCACCATGCCTTACAGCAGTGTTTCTCAACCACATTCCTGAAGGACCACCAACACTGCATGTTTTGGATGTCTCCTTTGTCTGTTGCACACATTACAGGTCTCTCAGTCTCTGCTAATGAGCTGATGGTCTGAATCAGGTGTGTTTGGTTAAGGAGACATGGATAATGTGAAGAGCTGGTGGTCCTCCAGGAACGTGGTTGAGGAAACACTGCCTTACAGCACAGGTGTCAAACTCAGTTCCTGGAGGGCCACAGCTCTGCACAGTTTAGTTCCAACCCTAATTTAACACACCTGATCAAACTAATTGAGTGCTTTAGGCTTGTTTGAAGCCTACAGATAGGAGTGTTGAAGCAGGGCTGAAACTAAACTCTCCAGGGCTGCAGCCTTTCAGGAATTGAGTTTGACACCCCTGTCTTACAGGTATGCAAAATGTTTTGGAACTTTTTATAAAATGTATTTGTTTGAAAAATAACTTTTTGGGAGTCCTCCTAGACCATTCCTCCAATTTTCAGCAAAACTGCTTTAGACCATCTTAGGACTATGCCAGAGACTTGTGCAAATCCAAGTTGATTAGTCAACCCATTCTTGCATAACACACAAACAAATTCAGTGAAGCTTTCACAAAATTGGACATAGAGCTATTTTTATTTAAATAATTACTTTAAAATGTTTAAAGTCCGCATGAACCAGAAGTTGCTGAGATATATTGCAGTATGCAATATACTTCCAACTGAAACTGAATATTGAGTGGGTGGGGCTTTCTTTTGTGCATCATTCCCTCAGTGCCAGAGCCATCGAGAGCTCTGCTCACAGCAAACTAATCATTAAACATAAAAGCAACATTTTTATTATGTATTTTTGTCATAATTATGACATTTTGTCTTAAGCTACATGATTTGACTGTTTGTTTAATAATGTTGTCTTTTCATCTCATTTATATGATTTTAATAATGTAACTGTATAACTCTTTACTCTGCCTCTATGGTTTGACGTTTTTCCTCATAAACACGCCATTATTCCAATCATGATTTTTCCAAAATGTGGTAGAAATGTGACTTTCATATCACAAAGTCATCAAGCAGAATTTATTATAAAAATACATACTTTTTTCTTATAATATAGCAGCTCCCAAAAGAGGTGACTGCTTTTATTAGAGTTTGAGTTGAGATAGAAGTCAGAATCTGTTTTATTGCCTTTTTTTTGTATGATGTTTCGCATATGAACGCATAGCAGTTTGTGTGATTAATTGTTCACCTAAAGAATAACAATATGTGCTAGCAAAATAAGCATTACAAATTTTGGAGCAACTCAGAAACAGGTCTGGGGAATTCCTGATCTAATGAAGTCACGTGTATGCTTATATGATCATTTACAACAGCTTTACATGCAGCTTAACCAGTCAGAACCATGAACACTTTATAAGTCACCATGAACCACTTGGGAAGCAAAGCAACGGGTTCTGAAGAACTTGTGAACTCTGTATGCCTTAAAATCTGTTTTTAAAAGCCAGTGGTTGATCAATACAGGCTTGTATTATTGATCTGATTCTTTCAAAGCTGAGCAGCACCTCTGTGTCACCACCTCTAGAGATTTAGACAATATGAAACATAACCAAAAAAACAGCCTATCCAAGCAGATGTTTGTGACATGTTTGTTTTTTATCTATGGCTGTAGTGTTGTTTTGATGGATTAAGAGAGCGAAAAACCTGAGAAGATGGAGGAAACACACACGCAGGGGGCTGAAATGTACAACAGTCAATGACCCATTTCGGGAGTGTGTTATTCGTGAAAACTCAGTGAGAAAAATCAATACAATTCTCCCTTTGCTGGTTGTGATTGAGGAGAAGTGAAATGGCAGCACTGCCCTACATCCGTGAGGAACCAGCAGAAAAATGTCAACCTTCCTTGGTGACCTGTGATGGATGGCACGGACCAAGGTGCCTTTAGTCCTGTGGGATCTGACAAGGTGAAACTGACGGTCATTCCAAGACTGGTCACTGTATCTTTGCATGAACACTGAGTAAAACTAAGGGTTAAACTGACAGTGTAGCATTACATTAAACAATGCCTACAGGATTTTGCGAGTTCAATAGAGATAAATATAAATAATACAATATAAAAAAAATATTTTACAAGGTTTTTGTGTAATTTCAGTGCAAAACACAGGAACTGGAGCATTTAATGCCAGAATATTCTTTAAAAAAGACTGTAATTGTAGGCCACAAATATGTACAACAAATGTCCTTGCTAAATCATGAAGGGATAACAAAACTGTCATATTTTATTAGGTATTTTATTCTATATGAAAATTATATTAAAGATATTGACATCAGATTTTTTTGTGGCAGAAATGGGCTTGTCTTTCCCATTATTGGAATGAAAGGCGAAAATATGAGTGTGATATGACGTCAAAATTTAAGTTGAAATTCTGCCATAAGAACTAATGAGAGCATTATAATAACATGAAATTTATATAACAGAATAATAACAAAATTGTAATTTATGGCATGACAGTTCTTACAAAAAATGACTAGTGCAAATATATTTTGTAATAAATATTATTGATATGCCCTTGCAGCTGGAAGGGCATCCACTGCGTAAAACATATGCTGGATAAATTGGCGGTTCATTCCGCTGTGGTGAGCCCTGATGAATAAAGGCACTATGAAAACGAATGAAAATGAATGAATGAATAAATTATTGAAATGTTTTTGTCATTATTTTGAGTCATAATATTCATGATTTGACTGTTAATGCTCATCTCATTTATATGACTTTTAATACTGTAATTATATAACTCTTTGCACTGCCATAAGTTTGACTTCTTTCCTCATGAACATCATAATTTCAATCATGATTTTTCCAATATGTGGTAGAAATGTGACTTTCATATCACAAAGTCATCAAGCAGCATTTATTATAAAGATACATTTTCTTTTCCCATCTTTTTCTTCCATGAAATATAGCAGCTCCCAAAAGAGGTGACTGCTTTTATTAGAGTTTGATTTGATATAGAAGTCAGAATCTGTTTTATTGCCTTTTTCTTGTATGATGTTTCGCGTATGAACACACAGCAGTGGTAATCGCGTGTGCACGCATGCATGCATGTTAACATCATTAAAAAAGCAACGGTTCATGTCTTGCTGCGGGGTTCAAGTGAAGGTCAGCGAATGTCAGCTGACTCGTTTCATTCTTGTCTGATCTTTTCTACAAATTGAAGCGATAAAATAACAAAATAATAATCATGCAATAATCCCAGACCACAAACTCAAAATCGGTTTGAATGTTTTGCACTGAAGGGCAGCACGTTGGCTCAGTGGTTAGCACTGTCGTCTCACAGCAAGAAGGTGGCTGGTTCGAGACCCGGCTGGGTCAGTTGGGGTTTCTGTGTGGAGTTTGCATGTTCTCCCCGTGTTTGCGTGGGTTTCTCTTCAGGTGCTCCGGTTTCTCCCACAGTCCAAAGACATGCGCTATAGGTAAATTGAATGAATGGGTGTTTCCCAGTACTGGGTTGCAGCTGGATGGGGTATCCGCTGCGTAAAACATATGTTGGAATAGTTGGCAGTTCATTCCTCTGTGGTGACCCCTGATAAATGAAGGGACTAAGCTGAAGGAAAATGAACGAATGAATGAATGAATGTTTTGGACTGTGGAGCTTCATAGTCCAGTACTTCTGTGGTCTTCTTCTCATATCCAAGAAGGCTCAGCAAAAATGTTCAGATCCAACCACAGCTTTGAGAAAAAAAAAAATGCTGAGTGAGTGGATTTTGCTGCCTCTGTGAAATAGATCAAACGCTCCTGTGATTAGAAAGCTTGGCATCAAGATAAATGAAGGATACGAATTCGCAGATTGCAGTTATCCACACGTAGCATAAAGAATCCTGAGCTATAAATTTGATTCTAGTGCAAAAAGCAAAGCCATACCTTGCGTTACATGTCATAAAACAACCACAGCTCTAATTAGAGACTGAAAAACCACATTAAGCTGACAAGCCCAATCATATGCTGATTTATTTTGATTGTTTTAATGTTTCGTTGCATAGCCATAACTGAAGTGCTATAAGTAGGTGGATGTGCCTTTGTTGTCAGCCCTCTTGATCCTTGCTATTTCTCCTTTAGATCAAGATTGACTGTCAAATGTAACTAGTATATGAAGATAAGCCACAGCTATGCTTTACCTGAATCCGGAGTGCCTCTGGGCTCTGTTTTAGGTCCGCTCTATAAGTGGCAATAATGAACTCCAAAAGATCAAATGCTACTTGTGAACCCTAATGCATTCTTTTGATCCGTCTCTATTTGCTGTTCAATAATGAATACAAGCTTTTTAAGGTTTTCGGAGATGGTTTTCGGGCAGAGCCAGAGGGGCTGGAATTGTAAAATAGGAAGTAAATTGACGCAAACTACATGCCCAAAAGTGTGAAAAACCTTCTATTCATTTTGCTAACAGGTGCATACAATTAAACTATGCTTCCTTAGACAAAAGTTTATCAGAAGCAGAAAAGTTTCTTACTGGTGTCTGTCTGTATGATAGGAGTATCCACAGTCATGTTCCAGCATCAAGCAGAAGTCGTTCTCACAAGAGTGGAAAATGTCTTAGTCAAAAAGGTATGGCTACATTCATATTAAAGAGATCATTCACACAAAAATTAATAATTTAGTCATCGTTTACTCATATCATGGTGTTTCAAACATGATTGACTTTCAATGTTGTAATGTGGAAGAAGAATTCATTCATTCATTTTCTTTTCGGCTTAGTCCCTTTATTAATCAGGGGTTGCCACAGGGGAATGAACCGTCAACTTATCCAGCATATGTTTTACACAGCGGATGCCCTTCCAGCTGCAACCCATCACTGGGAAACACCCATACACTCTTGCATTCACACACATACACTATGGACAATTTAACTTATTTAATTCACTTATAGCGCATGTCTTTGGACTGTGGGAGAAACCGGAGCACCCGGAGGAAACCCACACGAACACGGGGAGAACATGCAAACTCTACACAGAAAGGCCAACTGACCCAGCCGAGGCTCGACCAGCGACCTTCTTGCTGTGAGGCGATCGTGTTACCCACTGCGTCACTTTGGAGGGTGGAAAATTATGAAATTATGAAATATTATGGTAATCATATAGTTTTGTTAGCCATTGGCCAACATTATGGATTTTGACATTATCATCAAAATGTCATTATTTATAATTATTATCATGCTATAGTATTCAATGTTGCTCAGAAGTAGGTCATAACAGGTTTGATTGAGTAAAAGATGACAGAATAATTGTATTTTTGTTTGATCAGACTTAAACTATCACTTTATGTTTATGATTTTTAAAAATGTATTGTTTAAATAGATGTGTATTCAGATGTCCACATCATTTTGCAGTGTAGTTTGTAGTATCTGGATTAGATTAGAAACTCTGAGAATGACAGGGCATTACACTATGGAACTGTAGCTGCTCTATCGCCATCTGTGGTTAAAACATAAAACTGCAAGTAAAATGCTCAATTTTATATTCATCAGTTGTGAACAAAAATAAAAAAGGAGAAATAATTAAAAAAGTATTACTTTCTTTGTATATTCGAGAAAAATAAATAAATAAATAAATAAATAAATAATTAAAAAAATATATATTTGGAATCAAAAAAAGTATCTGTGGAATTTATATTGAATCTTGCGATTTTTATATATCGTATTTATAAAAGTACAGGGAACAATTATAGTACTAGTTTTTTGGTTGATTTTCATTTATATATGGATCCTCAGCGACACGGTGGCACAGTGGGCAGCGCTTTCGCCCTTACAGCAAGGTCGCTGGTTCAAGCCCTGGCTGGGTCATGCATTGAGAACATGCAAACTCCACACAGAAACGCCGACTGACCCAGCCGGGGCTCAAACCAGCGACCTTCTTGCTGTGA
>CAIGQW010054176.1:5221764-5231985 GCA_903798125.1 Danio choprae
ATAAAAAGATTATTAAAGCAACATTCAAAAGAGTTTTGCATGAATATCGCTTTGTAGGACATCTCAACTTCCCGAGAGCATTTCATGTCCCATAAACACCATATGGCAGCAAAAAATACCATGGGATTCAGAATGCAGTTAGTTATATTGTGTTACCTTGAAAGTCCTTTGGGGATTGTATTACAGCGGACTATAAATCTATGAATCTATCTGAAATACAATACACAGAAATCAATACGCAGCTCTCTAATTCATAATTTATAAAGAACAAACAGAATAGCCTCATCAATTATGATGGTTTAATGTACTGCATTGTAAAAATGATCTGATAATTAACAGTTTCCATATTTTGTGATTCTGAAGTGTTTTCTGTTTATTTGCGGTTGTGAATTGAATTATGGAACTTTGATCTCTGCTCTGTCGACTTTTGATGTTAAAAATTCTACTTTAGGGTTTAACAAAGGGACTTTTATTGACATTTTAGTGGTTTGAAATAATATAATGCATAAGAAATGATATATATATAGAGAGAGAGAGAGATGTAAAATAACAGAAAATGTACTGGCAGTTTATTGCAAGGTTTTTGTACCATAATTTACAACACCAACCCAGACAATATATCACATTAAACTATTAGAAATGTTAATAAAAGTCACTTTTTCGAACTTTCTCAAGGTTAAAAGTTATTGGAAGAAAGATCAAGGTCCCATAATGCAATTCAAAAGCATAAATAAACAGGGAAAAATAAAATCATGAATCACAAAATACGGAAATCTGCTAATTTACAGATATTTTTTACAGTGTGTTATAAATTGATTGCATGGCTGCACTTTATTTTACAGTATGTGTACTTAATATGTACTGGGCTGTATTAAGGTAACTGCATGGGTTCAGGGGTTGGATTGAAACCTACATGAACTGGAAGTTGTTGAGACTGTTATTTTTGTTTGTTAATGCACTTACAACTGAAACGGAATATTGAGTAGGAGGCGAGGCTTTTTTGTTGCGCATCATTCATCATTCATTCATTTTCATTTCGGCTTAGTCCCTTTATTAATCTGGGGTCGCCACAGCGGAATGAACCGCCAACTTATCCAGCATATGTTTTACGCAGCAGATGCCCTTCCAGCTGCAACCCATCTCTGGGAAACATCCATACACACTCATACACTACGGACAATTTAGCTTACCCAATTCACCTAAACCGCATGTCTTTGGACTTGTGGGGGAAACCGGAGCACCCGGAGGAAACCCACGCCAACACAGGGAGAACATGCAAACTCCACACAGAAAGGCCAACTGACCCAGCCAAGGTTTGAACCAGCGACCTTCTTGCTGTGAGGCGAACGTGCTACCCACTGCGCCACTGTGAGGCCCTGCGCATCATTCCCTCATAGCAAACTATCGGTAAGAGGGGAGGGCTTAAGAATATTGTGGCTGAATCCATCAAACTGACATCAACAGAGAAGGACCACATCTCCAAACACAGAAGCAAATGGTCAGGCTTTGATTAAAATCACCAAAACATTTCTTTTTCAGTGCATTAACTTGCATGATTTAATTGTTCACCCAAAGAATAGCTGGCAAAATAAACATTGTACATTTTGATTTCAGACAGACTTTTCAGATAGTACCTACAGTAGATATTACCCAATTTATTTTAAGACTATGATAAATACATGCAAAACAGGACTGTTAAGTGCTATAAATTGCACAAAATGTATCCAATCAACTGCCTTGGATATTAGCAAATCATCTGGTCAAACAGAAGCTTCCACAGTGATTTATGGCCATAATGACTGTACACGATCACAAGCCACTGTTGCCCTTGTTGATATTCACAAAGTCTGTCATGCGTGTGACTCACTTCTATTTTTGAAAAGTGTTTTCTGAAGTGTCGGAAAACTACTCATCTTAAATTCCTCATCCCAGCGGGCTTCGCAACCATCTGTGATTTCAGCCTCTTTCTTCTCCTCGCTCTCTCCCACTCATTTACTCTGTCCATATTTCTGTCCCTTTGAGAGTGCTAGACATCTGGAGTTGTGCTCCTGTCTTGTTGTGCTCTAATAGAACAGGCTGTTTAGGACTCTGTTCTCCTTCCCGAATTTCATTTTCATGAATGCGATTAATAGATCTCGCTGAAGAGCCGTGTCTTCAGGTAACCTCTCTAGATGTGCCTATGATTACCCAAACAGCTATTTACATGGGTTTTTCATGTGTCCTTCTGTTTCCGCGTTTCATACAAACATCTGTGCTTTTTAAACCATGTTTGCAAATATTTCAAAAGCAAGGGCTGAGAGTGATTTATTTTTTAAATGCGCCGTATTCAAATTCTAAACATTTAAGCGTAGGTTTATGCTCCAATTATGTACTACCCAAAACTTTTCATTTACGCAATCTACTCTTGTCACAATCCTGTTTGAGCTTCTTTTTTTCTGTTGAACAAAAAAGAATATATTTTTAAAAATGTGGGAAACTGGTAACCGTTGTATTCCTGTCACACCCTTTGCACGTTCCATCAGCCCCAATCACCATTCACACTCTCCATCCACTACACACCGCACACAGTCACCTGATTACTGATCACGAACACCTGTGCACTAACAACACTCACCTGCTCCAGCCATCACCCATGCACTATATAAACTCACCCCTCCTGTTCACTCGGCGGCTGGAATCATCGTGGTATGGTCATCCTCTCCTTGTGCTCACCCTGGTCTTCCATGAACGTACCCATCATCGAGGCTAACTCCTGTTACCTGTTTGCTCGACTACAAGGGAAGTGACTGTTTACCTTTCTTGATTGTTATCATCCGAATGCCTGCTTGCACTACGGTGTAAGACCATTACTGTGTTTTAAAAAACACCCTGAAAACTAATCCTTTCATCTCTGCCTTCTGTGACCGTGACAATTCCATTATATTTTCTTACTATGGAAGTGAATGGTTACTGGTTCCTAACATTCTTTAACCCTCCTGGGTCAAAAATGAGAAAAAATTCATTCATTTTCAACAACTTTCCGGGGTTGGGTGGCGGGGGCAACAGTCTTAGGAGAGAAACTCAGACTTACCTCTCCCCAGACACTTCTTCCAGCTCCTCTGGGGGGATCCCGAGGCGTTCCCAGGCCAGCCGAGAGACATAGTCCCTCCAGCGTGTCCTGGGTCTTCCTCGAGACCTCCTGCCGGTGGGACAAGCCTGGAACACCTCCCTAGGTAGGCGTCCAGGAGGCATTCGAAACAGATGCCCGAGCCAGCTCAGCTGACTTCTCTCGACGTGGAAGAGCAGCGGCTCTACTCCGAGCTCCTCCAGGGTGATAGAGCTCCTCACCCTATCTAAAAGGGTGCCCTGCCACCCTGTGAAGGAAAGTCATTTCGGCCGCTTGTATCCGAGATCTTGTCCTTTCAGTCATGATCTAAAGCTCATGACCATAGGTGAGAGTAGGAACGTAGATTGACCGGTAAATCGAGAGCTTTGCCTTTCGGCTCAGCTCCTTCTTTACCACAACGGACCAGTACACCGACCGAATTACTGCTGTTGCTGCACCAATCCGCCTGTCAATCTCACGTTCCATCCTTCCCTCACTCGTGAACCAAGATACTTGAACTCCTCCACCTGGGGTAAGGACTTTCCTACAACCTGGAGATGGCAAACCACCTTTTTCCAGTGGAGCACCATGGCCTCGGACCTCGGAGGTGAAATTGGGTGACTTTTCCTAAATTGACCTCAACATTAGAAAAAAATACAAAAACTACTGGCACACTCTGCACACACATGCACACTACAACCAAGCACACACATACAATAAGAACCTGCTTTTTTTGTAAACATTTTACACTTATGCAGGTATACTTAGCTTCAGAAAACATAACCTTCACTTCAGTCAGTAGCAAGTGTTAACATTGATGAAAAACTCCACACTGATGAGGTAAAAACTAAACATTCACAGAGTTTGTGATGAATGTGAACTTGTTTCTTCATGCAAAATAGATTTGAGGATTGACATAAAATATATATGCTTTATTTTAGAGGTTTAGTGAAGCCGGGCCATTTTTGACCCGAAGGGTGAACGATGTATACAGAATTCTAGGACTACACAAGGGTTAAAATATCTTCTTTTGTTTTCAACAGGAAAAAGAAACTCATAACGGTTTGAAATCACCTGGGAGTGAGTAGCTTGTGTGCAAATTGTCATATTAAATGTCAATTTTCATTTTATCCCTTTAAAACCTAAAATGTGCAAGCGCTTTTGAAAAATATTAAATACTAGATGCATACAATTGTCAAAAAGATCCCCATTCTCTGAAAATCACAACAAAATCAATGTTGTATTATGCATACCTGTTCATTAGGTGGTGATTTCAATTATATATGTGCATGATGTCACTATTTTTGACAAAAATCATACTTTTTAGAGGCTCTTCTAAAACACTGTTGTTAATGAATGGCCAAAACTGTGGTGCAAATGTACCCTTATGAATCCGAGTAAAAACAAAAACGTGATTTTATGTGCAAACATGGTGTGTTCGGTCTACAATTATGTTGGTATATATTTGAACAGTAGTGGACTAGGACTGTAAGGGAAATTAGCCCTTCATCATTTTTTTCTTTTCTTTTATCTGATATCAGTAAGAATTAACTTTAACATTAACCAGTAATGAATCCCTAAACTGATTTAAACCATACATGTGCATTTGGAAAAGGCAATTTAAATGAATAACTATAAATGGCTTTTTGCTCGGTCTGTATGAATTAATTTGCAATGCATTATCAGTAAAAGCATCCTCCATCTCGATTGGATCAATTGCTGCTCTTTATCACATTACATGAATGCGTTTCTATTTCAGATGAATGACCTTCAATATTTTACAGTGATAGACGTTTAACTATCGTCTTAAATCCCCAAATCCCAGACTCTCAGCCACGTGCATAAACTGTCATGTGAAGCCGTTTTGGATTATATTTAATCTTTGTGTATGTTGCCAGACAACATGGGACCTTTATTCTCCACCCAACATTAAAGTATTTGAAGTGTCCTCAAGCATCATCTGTTAGTTTAAGCCGGGGGTAAAGGCCATCTGGTAATGTCCCTCTGGGTTCAAGGGTCATCAGCATTCGTTTCCTCTGGATATCCATAATTAACTCATATTGTCCTTCTCCTTTTTCACTATCTCTGCTGTTTTCTTAGAGTTGAGGAAACTTGTTTTGCAAAGAGCCAGTGAAATCCACTATGGTAATGATCCCCATTTGAAAATCACATCTGCATGTGTGTGTGTGTGTGTGTGTGTGTACTTGAGCTTGTGTGTACGAGTGCACACTTGAGCCGTGGCTGTTCCAGAAATTCATTTATCCCCATCACCATGTGAGTGCGGATAAGGTGATGGTGGCTAGTTTGAAGAAGACTCCCTTGAAAATCTTTAAGCCCCTTTTCAAAGGATTACCCACGGTGGCATCGAACACTCAACAATGCACACGGAGGTACTGAGGGACTAGCCGTAAGTTTAATTAGAAACATGGAGGGAGGTCACTGGGCTATCTGCTGGAAAAATGAACACATTTTAGTCCCGGCTCTCGCATAGGCACTCTGCTGTCAGGATGCAGGGACTTCAAAGGGAAGAGGCGTGCGGGTATGGTTTCAGCTCTGTTTGGTTTGCTTGGAGAGCCGTTTACAGACAGAACATGCTGGAAGCTCGGGCCGACCTTTCTGTGCATCCTGTTTCAAACTGTGCATTGAATATAAATCAACGTTGGATGGAAATATAATTGCCCACATGCACACTGCAAAGTTTTGGACACAATAATCACAGTGAATTCCCTAAATCCAGGCTTACAAACACGGTCTCAAAGGCAATGTGTAACTATTGTACATTTTAATTAATTACAGTGCATCCGGAAAGTATTCATAGCGCTTCACTTTTTCCACCTTTTTTTTTTTTGTTGTTGTTGTTACAGCCTTATTCCAAAATGGATTAAATCTGGACTCTCAAGGAAATTCACCTAGTTGTTGTGAAGCCACTCCATTGATATTTTGTACTCTGTACGTTACTGCATTCATCTTTCCCTCTATCCTGACTAGTCTTCCAGTTCCTGCTGCTGAAAAAAGGTATTATCCTGGTGATTAGCGGTGCCTGATTTTCTCCAAACGTAACGCCTGGCATTCACTCCATTCAGACCAGAGAATTTTGTTTCTTATGGTCTGAGAGTCCTTCAGATGCCTTTTGGCAAATTCCAGCCGAGCTGCTATTTTTACTTTACTAAGCACTTTACTAAGGAGTGGCTTCCGTCTGGCCACTCTACCATACAGCCCTGATGGTGGATTGCTGCACAGATGGTTGTCCTTCTGTAAGGTTCTCCTCTCTCCACAGAAGAACGCTGGAGCTCAGACAGAGTGACCATCGGGTTATTGATCACCTCTCTGACTAAGGCCCTTCTTCCCCGATCCCTCAGCTTAGATGGTCGGCCAGCTCTAGGAAGAGTCCTGGTGGTTCCAAAATCTTCCACTTACAGATGATGGAGGCCACTGTGCTCATTGGAACTTTTAGAGCAGCAGAACTTTTTCTGTAACCTTGCCCAGCCTTGTGCCTCGAGACTGTGCACTGTCAACCCTGGGACCTTATATAGACAGGTGTATGGCTTTTCAAATCATGTCCAATCAACTGAATTTACCACAGGTGAACTCCAATTAAGCTGCTGAAACATCTCAAGAATGATCAGTGGAAACAGAATGTACCTGAGCTCAATTTAGAGCTGGTTGTGAATACTTATGTACATGTGATTTTTAAGGTTTTTTTATTTTTAATAAATTTGCAACAATTTAAAAAAAAAATTCACATTGTCATTATGGGGTATTGTGTGTAGAATTTTGAGGAAATAAATGAATTTAATCCATTTTGGATTAATGGCTTAACATAAAAAAATCCATGCTATGAATACTTTCCGGATGCACTGTAATTTCAAATTGTGCGATCTCAATCATATTTTTTTTTGTGCACATGCCCCAGTTATTTTTAGGTGTAGGGTCGGCGCCAATAACCCAGTGGTTAGTGCGTTGATACACAGCACTATGGTGTCTTCACGGCAACCCAAGTTTGATATCCGGCTCCAGGTCCTTTGCTAACCCTTCCTCTGTCTGTGCTTTCCACACTTTCTTGTCTATAATCTCCACTGTCCTATAACATTAAAGATGAAAAAAATAATGGGTATAGTTAGGGGGAGGACTTCATGCTCTATTCCTAAAAATTGTAGTTTATATCATGCAGATTCAAATTCATTCATTCATTCATTCATTTTCATTTATTTATCAGGGGTCGCCACAGCGGAATGAACTGCCAACTATTCCAGCATATATTTTATGCAGCGGATGCTCTTCCAGCCGCAACCCAATCCTGGGAAACACCCTTACACTCACACACTCATACACTACAGCCAATTTAGTTTATTCAATTCACCTACACCACATGTCTTTGGACTGTGGGGTAAACCGGAGCACTCGGAGGAAACCCACTTGAACACGAAGAGAACATGCAAACTTCACACAGAAATGCCAACTGGCCCAGCCTGGACTCGAACCAGCGACCTTCTTGCAGTGAGGCGATGGTGTTAACCACTGAGCCACCATGTCACCCAGATTCAAATATGTTAGTTTAGCCATATGCCAATTTTGACCAATGGGATAATAGTGACCATAAAAGTATTTGTCAGGCAACAAAATCATCATAAATGAAAGGTGTTTTATTTTGTTTTGTGTATTTGGTCAAACCCAGTTAAGTAGTATTATGTAAAGATGTTACGTTTATGGCAAGACCTGGATTGGGAGTTTGCTTGAGGGTTGTATACTGTATGTAACAAGGGCCAGCTAGATGAATAAATAGCACTACCCTGTCTTCGAATACTTAGCATCCTTGTTAGTGCATCCACTACCCATCACAGTAAGGGCAAATAGGACCAAATATTATACTGTTTATATATACCAAAAGTTGTCCTGGTGCCATGACTCAGATATGAGTGAGGTTTAGGGGTGAGCTAGTAAGAGCTGTGTCAAAACCTCACTTTAGCAGGAGGCACAGTATTGACTGGCACTAGAAGTTATTGGCAGGTAGAACCTTAGGGCATTGCATTGGTGCCGTGACCCATTGGCAGTGAGGTTGGGGTGAGTGAGTGTAACAGAAGCCAGCTGGCAAGAGCTGTGTGAATAAACCACACTCTCCTGGCCTCAGTAAGGGCAATATAGTGACTGGTACTAGAGGCTACATTTTTCAGCGTCCTTGTTAGTGTATTTACCCCACATACCAGAATCTCACTCAGAGTGGGGGGATTTTTGGCATTGGTCTGATTAATCTAATTACCAAATAATAACAGTAAGAAACAGTTTGGTGATTTTAACCAATTTTCGTTTGTGACATGCATGCAAAATGTAAGTCCTTTTGTTATTTGTAATCAAATAACAGTATATCAAGTTGAACAAATTACTCCTTGAGGGGTTTATTAAAATTTTCTAGTCACTGTAATCTTGCTTCTTTTATAACACAAGAAGCTGGCTTTGGAAAAGGCATCATTTGCAATTTGTTGATCTCCTGAGGTGCCAAGCCGAATGTTTAATAATTACCTATGAAATCTTGTCCATGGCGCTCAAGGAGAAAAACACTGATTGTTTTTGCAGAACAAAAAAAAAAAAAACCCTGGGCATCAACATCAACCGCAAACAGAAATTGGTTATTACGTTCTAAGCTCTCATAATTTGTATATCAGACAGTCTAGTATATAAGCAAACACACATACACACACAAACTACAGTACATCAACAACAACTTTTTTATAAACTTGTCACTACTGATTGTTCTCCTATGAAACCATTATGTCAGAGAGAAAATAGACCTTGCACACCCAGATCTATTCATCTCAGTGATTACCAATGTGAATACTGCTTTATATTTGTATTGGTTGGAAATTGACATTTATTATCCTTGATGACAAAATGCACAGGCGGCGGACTCCATCATTGTCATCTTCTTTTCCCGCTGAGAGTAACGAGCAATTCAGACTCGGAGGAATCTCGGCTTCACTCATAAGGGTTTGTTATTGAACGCTTTTCTGTGAATTGCCGTCCACCGTCTCGCAGGATGGATGTGCTGAGGTAAAGCGCTGGAGTAATTTGTGGATGTGCTGAATTCAAGGTCATGGTTTTGATATGCTGAACAATTGATATGCTGAGCAGATTTTGCAACCCTAGTGAAATGGCAACCTGGTGTGTATGCAGCTAAACTATAAAAAATTATTATTTCCCAAATATATAATGCTGAAAAATAAGAAAAGATTTGGTTGATTCGTCTAGCTTATTTTGGTTTACTTACTCTTCTGAAGTTGTAACACTACACATTTAAGAAATACACTCAAAAGATGCAATTTTCAGAATCTATTTATGGTGGTTTTAAGGGATAGTTCACCCAAAAAATTAAATGTCCTCAGTGTTTAATTCAATTCAATTCATCTTTATTTCTATAGTGCTTTAACAGTGTAGATTGTGTCAAAGACGCTTAACATAGAAGTTCTAGTAAATTGAAAATGCTTCAGTCATGTTTTTAGAGTTAAAATTCAGTTTAGTTCAGTTCAGTGTGGTTTAAATTTCACTGAAAGTCCAAACATTGAAGAGCAAATCCATCGATTTGCAGCTCCACAAGTCCTAAATCAAGCAAGCCAGTGGCGAAGAACAAACTTCACCAATTGACGAAAGTGAAGGAAAAAAAACCTTCTTGTCCAAGCCAAACTTCTTGTGCAGAGCTGCAGTCTAGGCGCCGGATTTACTCACGCTCAATTGGATCTGAACTTTTTGAGTAGATTTTTTTCTTCTTCTGTTAAACACAAAACATGATATAGTGAAGAATGTTGGGAAAAGAAGCCATTGATATCCATAGCAGGAACAAAATACTATGGAAGCCAATGGCTGTTTTTTTGTTTTGTTTTACATATTTTTGCTTTCAATCAAATTTAGAAGATATTTTTGTTATATCATTGGGCTGAAAATGACAAACTGACATTTTTTATATTTCATTCATTTTCTTTTTGGATTAGTCCCTTTATTAATCTGGGGTCGCCACAGCAAAATGAACCGCCAACTTATCCAGCATGTTTTACGCAGCGGATGCCCTTCCAGCTGCAACCCATCTCTGGAAAACACCCATACACTCTCATTCACACACATACACTACTGACAGTTTAGCTTACCCA
>CAIGQW010054176.1:5232385-5247789 GCA_903798125.1 Danio choprae
CTGGGAAACATCCACACACACCCATTCACACTCATACACTATGGACAATTTAGCTTACCCAATTCACCTATAGCGCATGTCTTTGGACTTGTGGGGGAAACCGGAGCACCCGGAGGAAACCTACGCAAACACGGGGAGAACATGCAAACTCCACACAGAAATGCCAACTGACCCAGCCGGGGCTCGAACCAGCGACCTTCTTGCTGTGAGGCGATTGTGCTACCCACTGCGCCACCGTGCTGCGATATATATTTATATTTAATTTAATTTAACATGACATCAATATGGACCATTTAAACTTTTTAAAGAAATATTGCACTGCTTATTATAAATACTTTATCTTGCAAAAAGATGGAAAAAAATAAATTCATTGTGGGCTTTTATTCAGATATACATCACAATATATAGGACAGAAATAGGGGGATTACAGTTTCTTTTGCATCCCAACTTTAAGCACTAGCTCATCCCTTTCAAAACTTCTAAACTCCAGCCTGCTGGAAATACCCCTTTATCAAAAATGCTGAAGTGTACTTTGTAAACGGCTCTCCATTGGATGTCATAAATGATTCAGGCAATGGATTTATAGGCTGTAATCTGTTGCTCTTAGTTCATGGGAAATACTGCCCACAGAAATCTAAAACATGGTCATTTAGGTTCTGGCTAGTGGGAGGGTGGGAAATGTTTTTTTTTTTCATTAGCTTGTTTGTTTGACCAGGACTATAAAAATTTTAAAAAGAAACATGTCAATTATAAATTTGGCATATATGGCATTCCTGAGATCTGGACATGTATTTTAGCATTACAGATAAAGTACACTACAGCAACCGGTGAGTTTTCAACAGATAAGCACATCTTGTTCAGAAAATGTAAAAATCTGATTCTTGTTATTATTAAAAGCTCCCGTGATGTTTTTTTCAAATGTGTGTTTTGTTTGATATGTGACATAATTTAAACTGAAACATAAAGACAGGGTCCCTCCATTTTAAAAAAACAGCCAGTAGTGTTTTGGTTTTATCACAGCACTGTCAGTAGCTATGTTTCAATCCACCTAATTTTATGCGCATTTTGGATATGCAAATAAAAAACGGTTGATGGAAATGCCAAGATGCACATCAATTTTGAAAATGTGCATAAAAACGTATGCGCATAACTGAGTAGGATAAACTTTTTTATTCGATAAGAAGAAATGCGCATAAACTACAAAATTCCAGTATGCCTCATGTGCCTCATGTGATTCCAGTATGCCTCATGAAAGTCATGTGATTTTGTTATAAGAGATCATGTTACGATAAAAATGTGTGTGAATGGACAAACCAGCAGGCTGACCACATTGTAAAACATCTGAAATGTTGTTTTGGTCATTCTAAAGTCTAACCATTTCAGTATTAGTGTTATTATATTATTAATTACCTCCAGAATTGTCAAGAGTGTCTGCGCTCCGCGTCTCACGCCTTCAAACGCCACCATGCACTTATTGTGTGTCGGCATTGCTTTCTGAGGCACAAGTAATTTATGAAATAAAGAAAAGACTCACGCAGCTTCTCCTACCGCAGCAAATTCCATTTTTACTTTTGATATTTGGCACCAGTTAATCAGGAAGGGATGATTTTGTTCCCTTTGAGTCGCTGAATGGAAACGGTGCTTTATTCACACATCTTTTATGCAATATTCCAGTTTTGCGCATAAATTGAATTCACATCTTTGGATGGAAACATAGCTAGTGAGAGTGGTTGAGCTCAAGCGCATCAAATTAGGAACAAATGAGAAGTGTTTGAAGGGGGCGGGACATGTCAGATACTAGAGAGCATGTGATTGGTCAGAAGATTTGATGAGAAACTGAAAAAAGATGATGTCAAAAAAAAACTTATAATCCCTTTAGGTGGAAGTGACAAACGGCATATATCTTCTAAATGCTCATTTTAGAGCACACTAGCATATAGCTAACCTCAAGATACTGATGCTAACATCTAGAAAACTTTTTTTTGATTTCCCAAGAATTTTAATTTACCTCTATATCAGGAGAAAAACAAGACTTTGCATACGTTTTCCTAAAATTCATTAAAAATACAGGTACAAATCGACTTTTTCCTCATGAGATCAGACAGAATTAATTAGAGGAATCCATGCTGTTGCAGACCATTTTAGATTTCAAAACAGATTTACAGCAAGCGCATGTCAACATTTCAGCCTGAAACTTCATGTCACAAATTGTGACCCGTAGGCTCTGCGATGTTTAAACAGACACTTTAATGTCAAGCGTGCCTCCTTGGAATATTCATTTGACATGTAACATCTTTCAAAAGAAAACACTCATGCCATAGAACTCCCCACTGACCCCGCTCCAGTCACACAACATAGACATCCGGCACTGTTAAACTAAGTAAACAAATTCATGAGCAAATATGATTCATGCGGTCCAACTGTCAGACAGGGAAGGACACAATTCCCACTGGGAGCTTAACTAACCTTTGCTGTTTTCCAGGTCATTCTCGCAGGGCTTGGGAGGCCAAAGTAGAGTCAGCCCAAAATACTGTTCCCATGCAGCTCAGGCTAGATGTGACAGAATTAGAGCTTTCGTCTCCAACACTTCAGAATGAGTGGCCTGCGTTGGAAAATTAGCCAAATAAAGAGAACATAGACTGAAAGGATGTACGCTTAACTTTGGGAGATGTCAGGTTTAGGAGTGCAGTAACGGCTTTGGGCAAATATGTTTGGATGTCTTTTAGACATTGTTGATGATTCAGAAGTTCATCTGCTGAAAATATTCAGACCTCCCCTGCAGTGTCATTGTCCTGGCAGCAAACCAAGAGAAGCAATTCATGAGAGCATGAACTGACCACACATTGGGTTGATGCATTGAATCTGCTGGTCTGTTCGAGAATTATTTTTAAATGAAAGACATTAGCAACTTTAACATATTAAAGCTGTACTATGTACTATGGAAGGCACTGTTAATAAAATATTATTAACACAGCATCTTACAGAAGCTGTACTTTAGTGCTTGTGCAGCATTGATTCCAAATGATTCCCAGCATTGTAATACTGACTAACAGTCAGAAAGTAGTTTAAAAAAAAAAATTATAATAATAAATCCTGAAAGGTTGCGTGAAGTGCTTTGAAATTTGTGCATTTTTATTTGATGTTTGATGAAACATGAAGAGAGGGTGGGACATAGTGTAGCTCCTCCCCTTTTTAAAAAACAGCCAATAGCGTTTTGTTTTATCACCGATCTGCCAGTGAGAGTGGTTGAGCTCAAGCATATCAAATGTGAAGTGTCTTGAAGGGGGCGGGATATGTCAGATATTAGAGAGCATTTGATTGGTCCTGATAATCCATTTAGGTGGAAGTGACAAACCACAAGCTTTACATGTTTATATCGGTTTTATATCTCCTAAACACGAATTTTGTCACTGTTTTGGTGCACACCCGCTTACAGATATCTTTAAAACTAACATTACTGATACTAACATCTAAAACACTTTATTTTAATTTCATGGGACCTTTAATATTATGGACATTTTAATAATCAGGGGTGAGCGGGTATTTTAATAAATAGGGGGGCAGTATGAAAAACTAATTGTTTCATGGTATAAGTAATTTTATTTCTTGGTAACAATACATTCCACAACATGTGTACATTTTTGAAAATTCTGATTTATGTGATTTATATGCAGTCTGAAAGCCGAACAAATCTAATGATGTATGGCTTGTTAGGATAGGTCAACATTTAGCTGAGATATGACTATTGAAAATCTGGAATCTGAGGGTTCAAAGAAAATCAAATTACTGAGGAAAAACACCATTAAAGTTGTAAAGTTAAGTTCTTAGCAATGCATATTAACAAAAATTCAGTTTTTATATATTTATGAAAGGATTTTTTTAAAAATGCCTTCATGCTAGATGAGCTTTACTAAATATTTTAATTATTATTTTGGCATAAAAGAAAAATTGATAATCACTTATAATTACGATAAGTACTTGTACAATGTATTTTTGGCTATTCCCACAAATGTACCTGTGCAACACAAGACTGGGTTTGTCCAGGGTCCCATATAGTTATTTAAATAGGTAGTTTATTCTAGAAAATCAACTAAAAATGTTATAATATTAAATATGTAATAAATTGCATTCACTGAAATATTTTGTTCTTAAATCATTTATACGGTTCTTAACTTTCCTATGTCCATAATCAGGCCAACACCCATCCAATCACCAACAATCCATTAAATAAAACATTTAACAAAACTCTATGTATATCTTTATTTATAATTATGTTTTAATTATCTTGCTTACAATACATTTGTTTAAAAGTTCTCCCTATATGGAACATAGACAATAAATGGTGAGGACACTGACCTGGACAGACTGTTGTCCATTTTATAGTTTTTATAGTTTTATAGAGTTTTTTTACGAGTTGTTGAAAGAAATGTGTATGTATACAAATTTTGAAATATTGTATTTAAAATATGTGGCTAAGAAAAAACTCATTTGAATTCTTTTGATGGGTACGTCATGATTTTGCCAAGTATGATGCGATCCTGGATTAATATCTGTGTTGATCCTGGAACATAATTTTTGTCCATTTGTCTAATCCATACCTATTCCCTACCCCTAAACCCAATAACTGTAAATTATTCCCAAAATCAGAGGGGAATAATAGTTGCATAACAATCATGTAGAAGTGCATAAACCTAACTGTAAGATTAATCTTAACATAAACTGTAAACGTATCCCTTAATTCCGATTAGCTGATTGGAATGTTGTTCCAGGGTCAACATAGATGCTAATCCAGGAACATGTCCTACTTGGTGAAATCAGGTTGGTGCTCTTGATGGGGCAAATAAAAATCTTTTCTGCTGGACAAGCCGAGCCATTAGAAAAAATCCTTAGCATTTAGCTCTGAATAAGTCTAAGATTTAATTAATAATGGTCTTAAAAAGGTCTTTAAAGGTCTTAAATTTGACTTTGGGAAACCTGCAGCGCTGAAGGCAATACATTTTCTGTTTGTGTGTTTTTGAGAACTATTCATTTACAGGTTAATTAACAGGTTTGAGATTTACTGTATATTCCCCATAAGGTTTAGCTTCTCACAATAAATATAAATCAGTGATTTTATGACCCCAATTGATGCTTTACTTCTAAATAGAGCTAACATTTCTTCTTCTTCTTTTTTTCCCCTTTTTATTAGTACAACAGCAGCCCCTAAATAAATTTCTCATGAGGGCAGACACTAGGACCCAGCAGGATTCTGCCTGAGTCATCAACATTCATTCATTTTCATTTCGGCTTAGTCCCTTTATTAATCTGGGGTCGCCACAGTGGAATGAACCGCCAACTTATCCAGCATATGTTTTACGCAGCGGATGCCCTTCCAGCTGCAACCCATCTCTGGGAAACATCCATACACACCCATTCCCACTCATACACTACGGACAATTTAGCTTTTCCAATTCACCTATACCGCATGTCTTTGGACTTGTGGGGGAAACCGGAGCACACGGAGGAAACCCACGCCAACACAGGGAGAACATGCAAACTCCACACAGAAACGCCAACTGACCCAGCCGAGGCTCGAACCAGCGACCTTCTTGCTGTGAGGCGAACGTGCTACCCACTGCGCCACTGTGAGGCCCAGTCATCAACATATTCATGAAATTATATCAACAATAATACAAGTCTGATTATTAATTGACAGGCTAATTAAAACCCCACAACTTTAATTTCCAGTAATTAACGATGGAGACAAGTTGTTTGTAAGGTGACGGGATCAAAAATATAAAAAAAAATTATTATTAAGCTTATAAAAATCTAGCCAGGGCAGCACAGTGTCTCAGGGCTTAGCACTGTCGCCTCACAGCAAGAAGGTTGCTGGTTCGAGTCCCAGCTGGGCAAGTTGGAGTTTGCATGTTCTCCCCGTGTTTGCGTGTGTTTCCTCCAGGTGCTCCAGTTTCCCCCACAGTCCAAAGACGTGTGCTATAGGTGAATTGGGTAAACAAAATTGGCCGTAGTGTATGTGTGTGTGAAAGCGAGAGTGCATGATTGTTTCCCAGTAATCGGTTGCAACTCGAAGGGCATCCGTTACGTAAAACATATGCTGGAATAGTTTGCATGAGTTTCCTCCGGGTGCTCCGGTTTCCTCGCACAATCCAAACATATGCGGTATAGGTAAATTGGGTAAACAAGATGAATGTATGAGAGCGTGTGTAAATGTGAGAGTGTGTATGGGTGTTTCCCAGTACTGGGATGCAGCTGGAAGGGCATCCGCTGAGTAAAACATATCCTGGAATAGTTGGCGGTCCATTTCGCTGATAAATAAGGGACTAAGCCAAAGGAAAATGAATGAAATCTAGCCATGTTGAAGCATTGGCTATATATATGATTCCTGCAAAGCCGATATACAGAAAGTATATGCAAATCTGAGGTATGTGACAATAAGACATGACTTTGCATGAATGCATGTGTATGCATATATTTTTAAAAATGTGATGCATAATACTCCATATATCATGTTTAAGAGTGGCGAAACCCTTATTAAACATGTAGTGGTTTCTAGTGGGCCGAATCTAATGGAATTGCACTTAAGTGTCTCCAACTGGCCAAATTAAAAATTAATCGTCGAGATGCTAATCCACAAATTGACTCCAGTGCCATCGCCGAGATTGGATAAAAGCGACTTTAGCAGTAAATGTGAAGTAAGGTTTTCATTCCCGGCGTAATAATAGTGTTCAAAGATTACAGACTGGAAAAATCGGTATTAAACAGTCAGAGAAAGAGAGGGAGCACTGAAAAAGACACTGAATGAAGGTGTGGTGGTTAACATCCTTTAATTTAATGCAAAACGCTCTCTTTTTTTATAAGGAGACTGTGTTAATGAAGTGAAAAATGTACGCAGCGCTTGCAATATCACACCCATGAAGTCATATTTCACCTCGGACAGACTTCAAAGTATGTCTAAATGAATATGTACTCAAGGATATATTCATCTATCAATCTAATACCATATGAAATGTAATCCTGCTCCCAGGAGTGGATGAAAAGATAATTAGTACTTTTCTTTCTCCCTAATGCTGTCTTTCCATCTGTAGACTTCCCTCCTCTTTTTTTTTTTTCATCACTACGCTTATTGAGAAGTGAAATCTTATATCTGATTCGGTTTCCATGGCAGCTCCTGGTGGGGTGTCAATAATACAGAAAGAGAGTGATGTGAGCGAACATCATGTTTACTTGTGAACGGAGTGTGTGTGTGTGCGTGACAGAGAGCGAGAGACAGACAGACCCAGTGTGCTTTTGGGGATAGACGGATAGGTGTGAGCATGATCAAATTAACACACTGGCACTTCCTTTAGTCCTCTGGAGAAACAGGAGAACAGGTGGAGCTCAAAATCCAGCTTCGTACTTTGCTACTTAGTTTTCTTATACTAGATTTTTTTTCTCTTTTAGAGCTTCTACTGCCTGAAAGATATGCAAAGCTGCGATATACTGTGAAGAGATCTCATAAAAAGTGTCAAAAAATGTATGGGTGGTATTTCACTGCATAATCCTTCCAAGAAAAAACAAAGTGAAAGGCCTATTTTAGAGTGATTGAGACATCATTTTGATTTACGTTTCATTGAATGTTAAGCACTGACACTTTTAGGTTAGACACTTTTACTAATCCAAACAAAAACAACTGTGAAGCACCGTGCCTGTCTATTATGTATAGTTATTTTATATATCACTCAGTTAATATTATCAAATACATTTCTGATACATTAGAGTACAAATGAAATCAAAACTCACCATATGATTTTGTTAGCTCACATTGCTAGTTTTGTGGTGAACAATTCATCTGTGCATGTCATTAAGAAAAAAAAAAATAGTTTGCCCTCGTAATCTAAAATTAAAATCTGAAAATGCACTTCCTGTTTGTTTTCAGTCAAATTCTCAGATTATGTCTGTCTGAGGTATTGAACGTGGCTAACATACTTAACCACCCCCCTCCAACTGTCAGTTTTGACAACAAACAGAAATGGTGAGGAGGAGGTGTCTGTTAGGTTGTAATAACTCAGTGTATTTCCCGGTCTTTCTGAACGACATACCTATTTAACTACATCCAATCACCTCTCAGTAGAAAAAACAAGCCACGGCCACTGTTTTCTCTTTTAATATACTGTTTTTCTGCGATAATATTAACACAGAGGAAGAGACAGGAAAATTATACTGAAGAGCTAAACAAGGATCAGGTGATCCAAATCATATGAGGTAACCATGTTAACAAAGGGCATAATCAGAAATCAAGGAACCTCAGCAAATTGGAACGAACAGGGAGAACCAACAGAAGCTAAAGTATGCAACAAATACACCTTGAATGTCCTCAAACAGGCTGTGACAAAGTTTTGAAACTAAAACTAGTCTTTAATAATAGCTTGGTAGTATTATTTGATTACATTAAAGTATAGCGTTAAATATTGTCATGAAAACAACAGTGCAGAGAAGTCTTAATACTAGACTGTAAAAAATGCTGAGTTCCACAATTGCTTCATGTTGTCCCAACACAAACTGATTAGGTTAACTCAATTATTTTTGCTAATTTAAGTGGATTGAACATAAAACAAGGCTGCACAGTGGCTCAGTGGTTAGCCTCACAGCAAGAAGGTCCCTGGTTCGTGTTCCGGCTGGGTCAGTTGGCATTTCTGTGTGGAGTTTGTATGTTCTTCCTGTGTTTGTGTGGGTTTCCTCAAGGTGCTTCAATTTCCCCCACAGTCCAAAGACATGCGTTAAAGGTAAATTGGGTAAACAAAATTGGCCATAGTGTATGTGTGTGTAAATGCGAGACGTTATGGGTGTTTCCCAGTAATGGGTTGCAACTGGAAGGGCATCTGCTGCGTAAAACAAATACCGGAATATTTGGTGATTCATTCCACTGTGGCGACCCCTGATAAATAAGGGACTAAGCCGAAGGAAAATTAATGAATGAATGAACATAAAACAATTAAGTTGTCCCCAAAAAAATCACAAGAATTGTAATGTTTCAGGTTATTTTAAGTAAGTTAATAACATTCATCGTTTTTTGAGTGTGCTAATAATAGCACATGTGTGGAAAATGTTTTGAATATATGTTTTCTAGGTAGGATAACTATTTTGAAATAGAAATCCATTGAAATAGAAGATTAAAACATTTTGAAGTTTACCTTGGGGGGAAAAGTGGCTAAACACATGCCTTTTCATTTGCCTGGCAATTTTATGGGCACTTTGTGATCAGGTAAAAGCTAGATCTACATGAATTTGCAAACTTCAGTATCATTTCAAGGCTGTTGTATTCATAATCAGTATAGTTGGGAAGAATTTGTTTCATGTGCGATTGTGCTGGCTGACTGCCACTCCTCATATAGTCAAACTTATTGAAATGAGAGTAGAAACTGCACCAGTCATCCAAGAAGAAAGTAAAGCAATAGACATGACATGAGAAGACTGTATATGTGGGTAAACGTGTCGTATGATGGATGGACAATTGGGTCAAAAGACCAACTCACTTAGTTGCACCGAATTCAAAAGACTAAAGCATGAAATGCCCATTACGCTAGACTTGGAGGCTGGCAAAAGTATAATGTTTCTGTACACATTCAGCTTGTTCAACAACCATCTCCATTAGATTCTGTCAGCAAAGGTCTTAAATGATGCATCGCCATATAGGACTCAAAATGCAAGTATTACATAAAACATTTGCTGTGAGTCCAAGAAGTCCAAGACTTTCAGCAAAGTAATATAAATCATAACTGCCTACAGTGTACTAAGTTGCACTATGATGTGAATGAAAAGGCAGAGACTGGACTTCACTATATGTTACACTCAACATCCAGTTTTCTGTTTAGGCATTTGGGTGATACAGTGAGACGACTGCGCGGCTATAAACCGTGTCAGCGTTTCAGCTTCTGCTAAGAAGATATCATATGACATTCATGAACACGCTAAAACTTTTCTCACGCCACCCTGGAGGCGATCCTTGACCTCTACTGACCAGTCAGCCATCAGTCTTTCAAGTGGAATGCTACATAATAAAGACATTTCTCCAGGTTTTTTATAACTGTACCTGTAGTTTTACCTCCAAACCACTAGATGTCACTGTGACTAATCGTTTTAGATTTAGCTGCTTAGTTGCTTGCTTTATTTTAATTGTTTTCTAATGTAATCTCTAAAAATAAACCAAGCAAAAACATTTGCCTAAGGGCAAGCATGTTTATAGCCATAATTTATGGAGGAAGCTAAAGGTTGCAGGCTTGACTTTTGGTGTGCATTTGATGGACTGATATAACAGTGAAGTGACGTGAACTGATGATGGTAGATTATGTGACAGTAACAAGATGATGAACGTTGTACCAGAGATTTTCTTACTGTGAGGGAGATGAAAATGTCTGTATTACCTACCATTGGAAAACACATAATGCTAATTTGGTCACGTCTAAGCCAGTCGAATTGTGCCTTTTAGTCTCCTTCTCTGCGTACTGCCATAGAGGCAGTGTTAGCATTAGCCGTTATGCTGTTTAGGCTAATGATTTCAGGCTTGCCTTCAATAGGCTTTCGTTGTACGTCCAAAAATTCATTCAAACTACACACATTCATACTAAAGTATGAATAATAAACATGCAGTACAGATAGTTTAAAGTTTTTTCTTCTTTTTTGACAACAGAACCTGTCGACGTATATATTTATGTTCTATAAAAATATATGTACAGTATTAAATTCATTCATTCATTCATTTTCCTTTGGCTGAGTCTCTGATTTATCAGAGGTCGCCACAGCAGAATGAACCGCCAACTATTCCAGCACATTTTACGCAGCGGATGCCCTTCCAGCCACAACCCAGTACTGGCAAATAATATTAAATTAAAATAAATAATAGTATATTACAAAAGCAATTAAGAGAAGGAAAGAAAGAAGTAAGAGAATGTTCTACTCTTCTAAAGTAACTGAACGGTCCATCTTCTTTATGTGATCTAAAACAGGTTAAGTTCACATTTAAATGTAGTAGTTATTTAGAGAGCTTGCGATTTTGAATGCAACATACAGTATTGAATGCAACATATAGTATAGATGCTATTCCATACAGCATATCTCTTCATTTATATGATTATGTCACTAATTGTATTATTTACTGTATATGCATCTGCTTAGTTTGTTTGTCTAAATTCATGTACCAACAATCACTTCATTAAATCTGTAGGCAACTGCAGTGTATCATAGTCATAGATATAAAACACCAGGGATCCGTGATTTAATTTAAAACCCATTATCACATTAGAATGTGAGTCGAAATGTGTCTTTGTTCTCTCGACATCAGATAATGGAGAGTTTTTGTGTTTTAGTGAATGCCAGGTGTTTTTCATAAACTAAGCTTTTGATATAATATACACTGCAGACATAATCAGTAAGCTTGTCTGATTTACCTTTTTACAACAGAGACTGAAGTAATGAAGGATTTGGGCCTCTGTGTGTGTGTGTGTGTGTGTGTGTGTGTGTGTGTGTGTGTGTGTGTGTGTGTGTGTGTGTTGTTCATCCGATTTCGTCAGCCAATCACAGCTGCAATGAAGTCAACGATGAGAAAATACGGCAGATTTAAACAAACTTCCTTCGACCAGTCAAATACAGGGTTCCTACACACTTTTACTACTAAAATTCCAAGTAAATTTTCATGACCTAATGTTTCATGTAATGTCTACATATAATAAAAACAACAACAGCACACATTCAAATCTATTACAGCATTTATTTTAAATTTATTTTTAAATTTATGTAAAATGTATAATGCTTATAGATAATGCTTACACAGCACTAATAATGTGAGAACTTGTGATTGGCCGAGGACAGAAAAGAAGTAAAGACAACTAACCTATATTCAAGTATACAGATATTTGGTAAACAAATTTCCATGACTTTTCCAAAACTTTGTGGGTTTTTCTGTTTTTCCCAAATTGTTCCAGGCCTGGAAAATGCCATGTCAAAATTCAATGACTTTTACTGGTTCTCCCTGACTGTATGAACCCTGTGAAATATTGGTACTAAGATAAATGGAAATGCCAAAAGAATACTTCATCCAAAAATGTACACCATTTACTCAAGTGCTTTCTCAGTTAAACACAACAGAAGGTATTTTGAAGAATGTTGGAAACTGGCAGTGATGGGAATAACGGCACTATAAACAAACAGCGTTACTAATGGCAATACTTTTGTCAGTAACGAGTAATCAAATGAGTTACTGTTTCCCCCATAACAACACCATTGCCGATACTGAAAATAAAATGCACGTTACTATAATTGAGAACACTGAAGCGGTTTTCATGCAAGCAGCGTCTCTCTCAGCCATAGGACCTCTCTTTCTGGGGTGTGTGTCTGTGTGTTTTCGGGGCTGGGATGCGACACATAACCAACCAGTGATGATGATGCATGTGGTGTCACTGAGAACGTGATGATTGGCTTAGATAGAGTACATTTCCATTGTTTGCCAATCGAAGGGCAGAGTAGGGCAGGCATTCATACACAAGCATGCGCACAGTCAGTGGCACACACCAACGACCAGGAGTCAGAACGATGGCAAATCCAACAAGTTCAAAGGTAGCATTTGCAAACTAGAAATATAAGCACTACCTTTCCCTCATTGAGGTGAAAGGCAAGAATGTTTATGTATCGTACAACTTATGCCCAGGTCAAAAGTGTCTCTCTGCGTCGGTAACAAGTAATTCTAATCTAATGAAGCACCTCACGTCATCACATGCCACCACAAACACTTATTACTCAGAATTTAACAAAATAATATCTATAAGTTCTAAACCATTTATTGTGTAACTGTAGTAATGATAATATTTATAATATGTTGAATTTGATGGTTGTCTCTCACATTGTCCCACAACAACATTAAAATAGTGTATATTATTATATTAGTGTACAATTTTTTATATTTATTTAGATTTTTTTAAGTAGCGCAATAGTTACTTTCCATTTTTCATAATTATGTAACTCAGTTACTAACTCAGTCACTATCTGTGAGAAGTAACTAGTAACTATAACTAAATACTATTTTAAAGGAACGTGCCCAACACTGGAAACTGGTAGCCATTGACATTTATAGTAGCAAAAGATAGCAGGCAAATAGCAACATAACATTTTGGATATATTTGAGGGTGAGTAAATGATGACAGAATTTCAATTTTGGGGTGAACAATCAGATAGCAATAGCATTCTACAACAGTTATTATAGACTGTCTTGTTTTGTCATGTGTGTACAGTTCTCACATTGCGACTGCCACTGTATTTTATTCATTGTGAAATTCAAACATTTCTTCCTCTCTATCTCACATCATCTCTGCTACTTTCGAATTCAGAAACACAAACCGCAGCTCAAGAAAGGAGAGCTAATGACTAGCCTGAGCAGAGGAGCACATGGCGGGGGGAGCTGTCAGTCAAAATCTGTCACCGGCCGTATGTGGCAACAATTAACGCCTACAAGATAAGGTAAACACGTCTTCGACTGCTCCTTCTGGCTCATTTAATAGACAACGTCTGTGTTTATTCCGTCTGGGTGCACAAAGTGATGCGAAACAAAAGAAAATGTAGAAAAAAAAGTATGGGTCTGAGGAATGAAAGTTTCCTGCATCTTCTGAATTAAAGAGTTTGAATGAGACTAAGTATGGCGTAGCCTGGTTACTGTGTCCAAAATTAGTTTAAAGCTCCCATGAAATTAAAATACCGTTTTTTGGATGTTAGTATCAGTGTTGTTAGTTTTTAAGATATCTATATACACTAATGCGCACCAAAACAGTGACAAAATTTGCATTTGACGATGTAAAACCAATATAAACATGTAAGGTTTGATGTTTGTCACTTCCGCCTAAATGGATATTCACGTCACCTTATCGTCACCTTATCGTTACGACGTTCTCATAAAATCGTGACCAATCAAATTCTCTCTAGTATCTGACATGCCTCGCCCCCTTCAAGATGCTTGACATTTGATACCTTTGAGCTCAACCACTCTCACTGCCAGAGTGGTGATAAAACAAAATGCTATTGGCTGTTTGTTTTTTTTAAAGGGGAGGGGCTACACTATGCCCCACCGTCTCTTCATGTTTCGGGGTTGAGATTACGTCAAACATCAAATAAAAATGCACATTTCAAAGCACTTTACAGGACTTTTAAAGTAAACCTTAATGATGTTTATACTTGGGAGAGTCATTTGGTCACTATCCTACCTTTTATTCTCCATGTTACTATTGCATTTCAAATTATGGGTTGCGTTTCAGGGTTGGGAAATTTCTTTTCAAAAAAACTGACGCAAATCATGTCAAATAATAGGATTGTGCTACTAATAATCCATATACTTAGTGAAAAATTGGTGATTGGTTGGTTTTTCTGTGCTTTATTTTTAAAAATAACACTAGACATTTAGTCGTTTACCAGACACTTTTGTCCTTACAATTGAGGAAGCAATTGGCGTGGTATTCTTGGCTTGCTATTTTAATGTGCAATTAGTTTTACAATCATATATTTGGAAAAAGCTCTTCTGAGTTCCTCCAGATTTTTTTCTCTCTGTATTTCCTACAGTACAGTAACATTCAACATGTACTTCATATTTCTGCGGTAAGACTTGTTTTGGGTTTTACAGTGTAGTAACATTCAACTTGTCTCTCATATTTCTGCGGTAAGACTTGTTTAGGGTTTTACAGTACAGTCACATTCAACTTGTTCATCATGTTTCTGTGGTAAGACTTGTTTTGAGTTTTTGGGGCCATTCATGGTCTGCAAGTAATTTGTTTAGTTGCCTTTTAATATTTAATGGATGAAATGTGAGGAAAATAATGCCACCTCACTGTACACAGTTTCTTTTTACTTCACTGACTGTTTACAGATGTCACATATCCTTAGGGATAGCTACTTCATGGAGCCGTTAACTCAGTCTGTTCTTTTGTTCAGTCCCTTGTTCTGATTCAGATCAGCCTATTTTGACTTTACCTTGTCTTGGACTATATCTTTGCCCTGTCGTTTTGGACTATTGTTTGCACCTTGTCTGTATTCTAGTCTGTTTGTGGATTATCTGTTTGCCTCGCCCTTTGGATTATGTTTGGCGTAATTGACCCTGTTTACCTGCCTATTCTTTTGTCTTGTCCTCAAAATACCTGTTTGCCAGTGCCTGAGTCTTGCATTTTACAACCACACCTTTATGAGATAAAATTTTGCAGAAACATCCACACACCTCTCATCTTGCTCTGTTATGCTCATTGGAAATACGTGCTTGAGCCTACATTTTTACATTTTGACTGCAGTTTCTATGTAAAATTAACTCTACGGGGCATTAAGATGCCAACAATATTTGTTTCTTTTCACACTAATGACATTTACAAGGACATATTATTTTAAAAAATATGGATTATCTT
>CAIGQW010054176.1:5275379-5288933 GCA_903798125.1 Danio choprae
ACACACACACACACACACACACACACACACACACACACACACAGAAGCACTGATAGAAGTACTTTGTCTTTTGGTACTATGGCATGCATCCCCTCCATCTCCTTCACCCTCGTCTGCGGTCATGCATCTTTGCAGGCGATGATGAGAGACTGCCGACATGGCATCCTGACACAAAACCCACTGCACGATCTTAATGCCTGCCGTCCACATACACCCACCCACCCTGTCCTTCCCTCGTTGTTTTCTCAACCCAGCACACCCTGCGTGCCATATACTCTGACGCAGTTGGCTCCCACCTGAATGATTGAAGCACCGTTGAGCGATTTCACCCTTATCTGCTCCAGCCCATTCACGTGGGGGGCTCACAGATTGCGTCAATGCCCTGAGCTTGCTTTTTTTTTTTTTGTCCTGGCTTGTCTGTCTTTCTCTCTCCCCCCTATATCTCTTTCTCCCCTTGGCTAAAGCACACACGCACGCTCTCCCCCCTTCAGCCTTTGTTTACGTTGTCCTCCGCTTTTGCACCTGCCGCCAGGGAAAACAGTTTGGTTGAAATGTCGTCACATGCATTGTGATCTATCGTGCATTGCGTGCCATTGCACTTGGTTGGAAATTTCTATCTTTTAAAGCAAAGGGAGAATAAGAAATGGCAATTGGAATAGATTGAATGTAGAAACAACAGATTGTACGAATTGAATCCATTTGTAAAAGAAATACTTACCATTTTGAAAATCGACATAATCAGGTTGTACATACGAGATGTAGAATGAGACACTTAGACTTCATTTATTCATTCATTTATTTATCAGGGGTCGCCACAGCGGATGAACTGCCAACTATTCTGGCATGCATTCTACGCAACGGATGCCCTTCCAGCCACAACCCAGTACTGGGAAACACCCATACATTCTCGCTTTCTCTCTCTCTCTCTCACACACACACACACACACACACACACACACACACACACACGTCCAATTTAGTACATTCAATTCACCTATAGCGCATGTCTTTGGACTGTGGGGGAACCCAGAAGAAACCCACGCGAACAGTCAAGACTTACACATTCATATTAATTGAAAGGGGAAGAAAAACCTATTTGTGACTTGTGTAAGAATATCATGACGATAAATCATTTGAACAATGTGTACTTTTAAATGATATTAGAGAATGTTTTTATTCAGGAAATATTTAAAGGAAAATATTTTTAAAAAGTCTTCTGGAGGAATTTTAGAATATTTTTCATTAATCAAATTAAAAGATTGGATATAACTCTTTTCAGTGTTGTTATTTGTATGCTTTTTGTATAATAAATGTTCATTAAGAAACCGATGTGATTGCATGTTATATATTCTATATTTAGTAGGGATGCTCTGATCGATCGGCCAGAGATCGGCATTGGCCGATAACCACATTTCATGACTCGATCGGTCCTCGCATATTCTGCCATGAACCGATCATTTGTTTACGAGTTTACAAGCAGAGGGAACTCACATGCGCACCTGTTATATTGTTATACATCATCAGCGCTACAACACACAATGAGGTAAATTATGTGTTTAAAGTCTGTTTATGACCTCTGTTTATATTCTGTTAGTACAACCTCTGTCTATTGGCCAGCTCACACGAGTGATGGTCTCTTTGTTGCAAGTGCAACCATTGTATTTCCAGTGTTTTAAACTGCTGTGATGTAAGTGGAGCGATTATTTATTTATTTATTTATTTATTTATTTATTTTTTATTATAATTTTTTTTATTATCTGTTTTATCTAGATTTTTTTTAAAGCTGTTTCTGACTTTTACATGTCTAAACTAAATGGTTATAAGAGACATGTCTAAGGGGTTATATGTAGCGTCCTTCATTTATTCTCTTAGGTAAGGCGAGATCTCATGCTTAGAGGGAAAATGTGCTTTATGCAATGGCAAAGTTATATAAAGCTTGAAGTATCAGCATCGGTACTCTGTGTCGGCCGATAACTATGACAAGGAATCGGTACTCTGTATTGTCTGCAAAAATCCTGGTCGAAGCATCCCTAATATTTAGTATAGGTTTTAGCCATGAATATAGCCAATGCTGCTGATATGGCATTAAAACATAAGTAAATAAAATAAAGCAAAGGGAGACTGAACATTTAAATTCCAGATGAGTTTAACAGGACAAAGAAAAGATAACAATAGTCATCGTCTCGCTGACTGGTCCTAGCTTGGCCTTTCCGTGACTTCTGCATTCCTTGTCTTCCACTTAAGATGAGTGATTTACAACCAGTCACACCCTAGCACAGCTAACTGTTATGTCGTTGGTGGAAAAAAATCTTCATATACACTTGCTTTGAGATTTATTCATTTATTTTTTTTATCAGCATGTTGCTTTCATCTGCTCTTGTCTTTTTTCCGGGAACGATGATGCTGTTTCACTGGAAATCTAATATCGAATTATAGACTTCAGGAAGCTGGGGAGGAGAGATGTTAAGGGGAATTCATGTAGTGCTTGTTTGAAGCTTTGTGTTATTGTGAGTGAAAGGGTGTGTGTCTGTTAGGACCGTTACTGTTCAGATTTTTTATTTAAAATTTTTTTACAGCTTTGTATCCTGGATTTGTGGTCTTGGTTTACATACTTGGCAGGTTGCTGTTTGGGAGGTATTGGTCTGTGATTGGCTGGAATATATGATTGCTGTTATTTATTTTTTCAACTCATCGCTTGACAGAATTTATGCTGCAGGGTAAGTTAGGGATAAAGTACGTTCAGGAGGGCATCGCAGAAATAAGCTAGACAGGCTTGTATAAAGGCTCAAACACAGTGGGATGCTTTTCGCTTGCGGTCCTCTTCAGTTTTTTTTAAGGATTTTTTTTTGTAATGTTTTTACTGGTGATGAGCAGCGTGAACATGCAAAATTACCCCCTGACTTTAGGTGGCGTTTAATGAACTTACAAGTCTTGAAAGAAAAGTGAAATAAAACTCACCATTGAGTCCCATTTGCTACTCTCCATAAAACTCCCTCCTGTCTACATTATTGTAGATCTGTTGTGTTTATCATACAGCTCTTTGTGTTTTTACACCAATCAAAAAAAGCAGCTCTACATTCATCTTGCCTTGGTGCATCATCATCTCCATTTAATGAAAGTGAAACTGTCCTCGCCCATACTGTTTTGTGATTGAGTGCCTCCAAGTGGTGTTTACTTGTAACTTCATCAGCTCCAGGCACTTAAAGAAAAGTTCAATCTCATTGGTGGAGCAATTTTTAAAGCAGTGCATCAAAAAAAAAAGAGCCTAATGTGTTTTTTACACTTACGCCTGCCATTTGCGCTTTGGTGTTTTCATTGGTGTGCACAATCACATTGGCGCCCTTTGTTTAATCACATGGCATTAAACGTTAATGAAAATTGCAAGCGAAAACCATCCCAGTGTGCTCAGGCCTCAAGAATAATGGCTTTATTCTGCTAAAACAACCATTCTGGATGTCAATTATCCCACTTATTACACTGCTACTTGCCACAAAACATAAAAATTAAACAAAGCTGACAGAAACAAAAACAGCTGAATAGAGCTGATGGAGTATTCACTAACCTGCGCATTATTTAGTCACAATTTAGCACCAAACAGTTAAAAACGCAAAGCTGACAGAAACAAACCAGTTGAATGAAGCATACACTAACCTATGTATTATTCATTCACAAGATGGCACCAAACAGTCAAAAACAGCCATGTGTATATTTCATTAAAGTAAAAATATAATTGTGTGTGTGTGTGTGTGTGTGTGTGTGTGTGTATATAGACTGAATCCAAAAAACTTTTGTGCTTATGTTGTTAAATGCTCTTGAAATAAAATAGGTTAAATGCTGACGTTGCATAAAATTATGTAAATAAATTAAGTATTTATAATTTCAAAAACCTCTCGACACTACACATCAATTCCAAAGCATTTTTTTAATGGATGGGAACCATTCCACCTGTAGTACTGTAGTATTTATACAAGTATTGCAAAGAATACTGGAAAAAGATGTTTGTTTTTCAGCCACACAACTCCCTCCCTCTTTCCTTTTTTTTTTTTTTTCTTCCCCAGAGTCCCAGACAGACTCAACACACATACACAAACACACACACAGAGAGTCAGTGGAAAACACGCTGTCTAGTCTCTGAGGAGGACGTCTCACTCCCTCACATTATGCTGTAGGGTGAGGGTTACAGGGTTAAGCTAAGACCTAAAAATTCCCTTCTGGGTTAGTACGGCTTATAAATAGAGCAACAGGTCATGAACTGTCAGTGAAGTGATCAGGTTCAGGAGCCTACGTGCAGAAGTGGGTGAAAAAGAAGGCAAAAGGCGAGCTCCCGGAGGGGATCGATATCAGAGAGTTGCTCTGGCTGTGTGTGTGTTTGCTCTGTTCACAGAAACACAGCTCTAAGTATCGCCTCAGTGTTTGTTGTGTGGTGATGCTGGTTTGTAATATTTTGTTAAAACCCTTGTGCACCTTTTTATCTGTTTATTCTGGGAGTGTTAATGCAAATTGCATTACCTTTGGAACAATATCCATGTTTATTGAAATTTCTTATGTTTCACCCTAGGGCGGGGCGTTATGACCAACATTTTATTTCATGGTATGAAAAAGTCACCTATATACCTTTGAGGATATGTATGTATATCTTTGATGATATAGTTTTATATATATATATATATATATATATATATATATATATATAAGGAAGTAATAAGCTTGAATATTTAAGAAAAAAAGGACTTGATCTGATTTGATTATTTTGTATTTTATTTTTTTAACCTTAAGCAAAATATGACTTTAGATGAACAACAAATTCCACTAGCACATTTCACAGTTTTATGTGGACAGATTCTATAGTTATAATAATAATAATGTTATTATTATAGACATTTGTCAAACAACATCTTCTCACAGATATAAAATATTTTCCAAGTAACAGGAAAATTATACTTAAATAATACTAAAATAATACATGAATATGAAAATATAAATATGTAAACCCTTTAAGGAAATATCTGTTTTTTTTTCCTTCAAAAATGCAAAATATAAAGAATTACAATTTTTGTTTAAGCAATAAAACTAAGTGGTCACTTAGAAAATTTGCCATTTAACCATAGAGTCATACATTCTTTGTTAACAAGACTTTAAATGTTTACCCATCTTTTTAAAATCTAAATTCTGTCATTTTTGGCACATTTTTAAGTGGCACACTTAGCCTGCGGGGAAAATAAACCTTTTTTTCTTGTTTTCTGCTTCTGAGCACTGCAAATTCTGTAATTTATAATTATGTGAGCATATTGGTATAGATGTCAGAGTGTGTTTTCTGTGCATATACTGAGGAATATCTGTGTGGTAGTTTCTGTTAAATTTTATGCTGCACAAAAATAATAATAATAATAAATCAGCTCAGCCTTAAGTATATGGAAAAATGTATGCTTTAAATAAAAAAAACCTACAGTTTTTATTAACAAGCTATAACTTAAAGGGTTAAATTCTTCAAATGAAATGTTTGATAGTTGACATCAGGCTGATAAAGAAATCTATGTCAGTCTAAAAAAATATGAAAATATAAAAAAATTTCAAATGTTTTTTGACATTGATATTTTTGTCTTCTATTGACCCTATGTGTTTTACTAGTTCAAATTGATGCACAAGAGTTAATGTTTAAAGGTGAATGCTGAAATTGGTCACGGCCTTGTTTAACATTTGACATGTTTTCATACTTGATTGAATATTCTCCAACCTTTCAAGTTATTTTTGACCATCTAATTATAAGGAAGTAGATGTTGTTTTCTCCAGAAATGTAGTTTGACAAAGTCATGCGCAGGTCACGTGCGGCTGACTATCTATTTTTATGAGCTTTTGACTTGTAAACCTCCTAGCGGATGTGCACAAATACAATTACACTGCTATTTTTTTCTTTTCTTCCTCTGTGATTAATTAACACTTTCCATGTAAGCCCGGAGACCAAAATAAAAGGGGCCGAGGAAGAGCAGGAAAGGAAAAACCTCTGCAAAGGAAAGACTTCAGCAATGGCTTCATTGTTCCCTCAGCCTCATAACCCAGATTCAACAAGATTGAAAGATATGATCATCACACGCCTGAAAATATCACAGTTATCACCTTATTTATTTTTATTTTTCACTTTGATTCATGTAGTTGTGTGATTCCGTATCGTACTGTATCTACAGTGGAATTCAGTTGTCTGAACTGCATTTCATGTGTATATATAGAGAAACTGTGAAATCATATGGATAACAGGGCTCTAGACTAACCTTTTGCACTGGTGCGCCTAACTTTTTTTCTTAGGTGTCCAAGCACAAAAGTTAGGTGCACCCAAATTTTTGTATACAATTTTATATTTATATTAAGGATCAACAAGGCTAGAATATGTTTACATCAACAAAAACATATTGTGGTAGTGCACTTGTCTAATAAAAATCGTTGTGATTGTAACATTCAACATGCAATAAAAGGCCACCAAAAAAACAAACAAACCCTAAACCACACAATCTTTTTTATTTTCAAGTAAAATTAAATATTATACTCTGCCTATGCCTTAATCCAAAAAGCACTAAATAATGTATATATTTATATATTACAATAATTAAACGAAATAATTGAATTACACTAAATAACTACATTAGGCTATATAATCTATTTTTCTGATTAAAACAAAAGTGATTTAGCAATACCGCGCCACTGACAAGCCAACCACAGAGAAACAAAGTAACCACAGAAATCGCGGAAACTGCGGTGACCACTTTTTCTGAAGTTACTCTTTCTGTTTTGCACTTAGTTATTGTGCGTTTAATGTTAAATAAATCCATTATGAATAGGCCTGTGTGTGCGTGTGCGTGTGTGCACGTGTGTGCGCACGTGTGTGTGTGCGTGCGTGTTTCCACCAACTGCTTGTGTCCAGTCTTTTATCACTGAAGCCACTCTCTTCCAAAACCGAAAGTTACTTCGTCTGTCTGGCAATATTTTGGCTTTCAATCAAATGAAAAGCCAATTAAGATGAGCCAATATTCAAAATTTGCAGTAAAGTAACTATGACGTGCGGCCACACATCGAATCTGAGGTCTCATCTCGCTCTCGCTGTCATGCAGACATCAATACGTAGACGCCACACAAGCGAAACTGAGGCTGGTACTTATATTTTTACTATTGTACCAAAAATTCATTTAATTTTTCCCCTCTAATAGCTGTTGTTAATGCTGATGTTGTTTGTTTTGATTTATTTTGATGGATTTATATTTATTGTCTTAGGGTATTTAGTTAATTTTGAGTTATTTTTATCAGTTTGGAGTATTCATTATTCATGATTAAAGTATATGTATTTTATTCTATTTTTTTATTCTTTTTATATTTTACATCAAATGTATTAGACAACAAAATTGACAGCGATTGTTTTACATACAAAGCTTATTAAATGCAAGTTAAAGTTCCATTTTTTTCAAAATATTCTTTTATTTTTTTATTAAATGTTTTTGGGATGAAAATAAATATCAAAATGTGACTGAAATAATGATCAATTGTCATTCAGCATAGCAGATATATTTCTGTAAAAATGAAAAGACCTGTATTAAAATCAGTAAAAGATTGTGTCATAACATGTCATCAAATGATCCTTGTTGTAAATATCAGGATATTAAGGTATATAAACTCTTGTTACACTGAATTACATATTACTGGATGTCTTCTCTATGTCATGGTCTAATTTTTGCCCCCCTCATACACCCCCACACTCTCCTTATAACGTACACCCCCCATAAACACTGCATTATTTATTATTTAATATTTGCAGAATTAAAATTGCACATATTCATCGCGCTACGTTGCACTAATTCATCTTGGATTGCACATATCCACTGTACATATACATTTCTAAGTATGTTCATATCTATCTGCATACCTCTGATTATTAATAGCAACCTGTACATATATTTATCTATTGTAAATCTCTGTTCATAGTTAATAAAACCTGTATATAATGTTCAAAGTGCATCCATCTGTAAATATCACCATAGTTTTCTGTAATTGCACTTTATAACTTTTACCTATATCCTGCACTTGCTGCTATTGCACTCCTGGTTAGACCTAAACTGCATTTCATTGCCTTGTACTTGTACATGTGTCTAATCTAATCTAAAGTCTAGTAATAGTAATTCTATACAAATTTGTTGCTAAAGAAAAAACTATTTGGTTGGCTTTTTTTTTGTTATTATTATTATTATTTTATTATTTATTTTTTTAGGCAATGGTGGCATGTTACCCTGGCAATGGAACAGGATATGTACGGCATGTGGATAACCCTAATGGAGATGGGAGATGTGTCACATGCATATATTACCTGAATAAAGACTGGGATGCCAAGGTAAGTGTTATACCTTACCATAAACTTATTATATGTTCTGTAGCGTGTAAAGCTGCAGAAGATTCGTTTAAGTTCTTGTCTGTTTGTTTAGACTTCTTATCTGATGTAGACGGCTCAAACTCGAATCGACAATGGAAGTTCAAAACTGTCCTTGTGCAGGGTGTTTGCTGTTGCTGCTTATATCAATTGGCCACACGAGAGATATATGTGCTTTTATGTGAGAGAGAGTTTATGTGCTGTTATTACAGGTCTGCTGGAACAGGAAAACTTTGGTGCACATTGGGCTTAGTAAATAATGGCAAAATCTATTATTTTGTAATATTAATACGTGTTTTCATGCACAGTAGGTTAACAGTAGCAATAGCGTCAGTTGAGATACTAATGTAAAGCTGTTTTTGATAATAACTGGAACATCTGTAAAAATTGGGTACATCATAATTTCTGCATTAATGTTAACCATTTGTATACAATGGTATAAAACATTTGTTGACAATGATAACTTGGGTTATACAAGGCATAACACCTCACTACATTGTAAATGGTAATTATATGGTTTCTGTGGCATTTGTTTAAAAAAAGAATAGCATAAATGCATTTATTTATAAAAGCAAATGCATAAAACTGCAGAAGTAAAAAAACAACAACAACACTTTGACGTTTTTAAAAAGAGGTTAATATATTTATATATATTTATATTTATATTTATATATATATATATTTATTTATATATTTTTTTTTTCTTTTTTTTCTTTTTCTTTTTTTTTTTCTTTTTTAAAAATATATTTCTGTCATTTTTTTCCCCAAGCTTTGACAAAATATTTTGTACAATCAAGGTTGTAATTGTTTCCCTCTAGTGACCCTTGCTGCCGAAATAGATTAACAAACAAGTTAAATTAAAATAAAATTGCAACAAAAATAGATTAAAAGATAATAAAGCAAAATAGAGTAAAATGAATTACTTTATAGTATTGTATACATTTACAATTGGACAATATCAATTGTAAAAATAATTCAAATAAATAAATACCTACATGATAATACAAATCACTAATCTGACATATTTATAGTGGTCTTCTACATAAATATGAAACCAAACAATATTAGTGATCACATTTAAACCTGTTTGCACAGATTTATTTATGTAAATCAGTTAAAGGGGAGTCTTCATTTTTTTTAAACGTGATCATAGGTTGCCGTATCTCATAAAGTTTCTGGACAGATCCCTTTGTTATATATTTATTTTTTTCTAATTTTAAACCAGTTCACACATCCACATTGAAACTTTAGGTGGGACTGATGATTTACACTCAAATAGTTTTCTTCTCCTCGCTAATAAAGTAGGGAAGGCAATAACATTTTTTACCTAAAAGAGGTTAATATTGAGTAGTACCAATTGGTACAAAAAAAAGGCAATTTCCCGCTAACATTTGAGCACTGTTGAGTGCATTCTTAAACAGCGGTGATTTGCCATTGTTGTGTTTTTGTGCTCAGCAGAAATTACTGTGATTGGCCGTGAAGGTCATAATTTCACCAAACTCACCACTGTATACTAAGTGTAGATTAGCTGGTCTGTTTATGAGCTGACATACGAGCGATCTGTTGATGAATCGACTGATGTTCACAGCTTTAAAATGCTCCAGTGTCCCTGTATCTGTGTTTGCACTCAGTAAACAGTGGTGAGTTCGGTATTCTGATGACCTTCACGGCCAATCACAGTCATTTCTGTTGAGCACGTGAACACAATGGCAAATCAGCACTGTTTAAGAATGCGTTCAAATATTAGCGGGAAATGGATGTTTTTAAAATATCAGTACTGATTGGTACCGAATTCCAGTATCATTTGTAAAGCCAGTGTTTTGCTGCTTTTAAAATGAATCCGATTTTTTGGACCGATTCAATGAATCACTATTTAAGTCACCTACTGATGATTTTAGTGCCATATTTATTTATTCATGACAGGCCAAAACCAGCCATGATACCAACCCAAAAACACACACACACACACACACACACAGCATAAAATTCATTCAAACACAATCACCAAAAATATAGAGATCTATATATTTGTATATATTTTTTTGTGAATATTACACAAACCTCGGATTCCTCATTTCTGCTTCAGTATCATTACACTTGCAACATTAAATCCATGATAAATGCTGGTGATTTGTGTATCACTGTGACATCGTGTTTCTCTTGTGTCTGTGCTTTTGAGAATACTGAGCTGTTTCGTCTTTTTTGTGGTTTCGAAGAACTCTCGGCTTTACTCGAAAGCTTCTCACTGGATCTCATAGCACTGTTTAGTGACTGTCTGTGACCAGTCTGCGGGTAAATACATTTGCTTTAAGCTTATGCTGTGCTGTCCTTAAGTCTGAGCTCATAAATGGCCAGTGTCGCAGTATAAATAAATAGTTATTACTAATAAATAGTTAATACTAAAATTATTAGAGAAAAACGCCTGAAAATAAGAGCCGAAAAAGGTTATGCTACACTGTTTTTACATTCCCTCCAGCTATAGTCACTGTGTGACATCATGAAGTGGCTTTCACACTGGACCTGGAAAGCACTGCACTATGAAACCCATTCATTTCACTATGCAAAAGCTGCGTTGATCAAAGTGGAAGAGCAGCAGGGTGCGTGTTTGATTTGTGTTTTTTGAAATATCCTAATTTATTTCATAATATTTAAAAATAAAAAATCATTACTTTGAATCATATTAACCATATGCAGTATAACTTGTTGCGATTAAAAACATAATCACATTTATAACACAGTGGAGTTCAATGCTGAATACACTAGTCAAGCAGAATCTGCCTTTGCCTTGATTTCCTCTATCCGTCGGGTGACAGTATGTACATTTGAGACTAAATCTGATTAATTGACACCATTTAAATTGAAATGTTTAATTTCAGTTAGCTTTTTTGTAGCTTAACAATAAAACAAACAAATAAAAGTTTACATTGAATTTGAAATGACAATCTCTAAACCATCCCCATCATTCTCCCTCTCTTCTCAGATGGGATGGCAGGCCAAATCAAAGGTTACCAAGGGCCAACTTTGGCCCGCGGGCCCTAGTTTGGGCATCCCTGGAGTAAAATGTCTTTCTTGTACAACACCTCAACAGGTTGGCAAAATTTGGAGCCCTATTTTCTTCTGCAAAATGATGACTAGGCAAAATGCAGACAAAAACACTACCAGATACACAGATGAGCTGTCAGTCAGGAACACTCATAGTCTGATTGATGCATAAAACAAATGATGCCTATTAGCATTGTTTGATCGTTCACTCATCATTTATTCTCATGTGGATTCAAATCTTAATGTTTCAGTCTTCTGTAGAACACAAAAGAAGACTTTTTTTGAAGAATGCTTGTAGTTGGCACCTATGGACCCCTATTAGCACCTGTCTTCTTTTGTGTTCAGCAGAAGAAAGAAACTCAAATAGGTTTTGAACAAGTAAAAGGTGAGTAAATAAACTATAATACTGAAATAAACCCTAATAAATCCTAATCGAATCAAACCATGCGAGATATCTTCCTCTGGTCTTTTGATTATGTAAAACATTTATTGTTGAATTTCCATGAACAGAAGGCCAAAATCTTTCCACCCCTCGACCGCCTCCGTCACCTGTCAGATCTGCGTCAGAGAGCCGCTTCTCCTCCAGCACATTCCCATCGGCCGTGGAAACCATCCAGAATGTTCATCATCTTATATGATGTCAGTGGAAAAGAGAGGGTTGGCCAGTAGCAGGAAATATGTTCACTGGCCTCCATTAATATCAACGCCCTTGGTAAAAACATGAATAAAGAAGGTTAGAAAAAAAAGTCTTTATTGTTTAACCCTTTGATCATTTGCTCAAAATATTGGCTTTTTTCTTTTTGAAACCATTATGTGGTGATGTCAGATTATAGTTTTTGAGACTTTCAGACCCCCAGACCTACAAGAACTAACTGCAATTCTCCAGCTGGGATCAACTTCCACTCTAGTCAAACCTCCTCCTAACAGTTGTGTTAGGACAAGATTAACACACATCCTCTTCCAGACTGATTCATATCACTGGAGTTTTTTATTATTCCCCTGATTGTGTAAATGGGCATTTTCACAGTGTTTCTGATATTTTCAAACAACCTTTTGCCTTCAATCTCAGCTCTGTTTTTAATCTATAACCCGTTGTGATGAATGAGTGAGTGTGTGAGTTTGGCCTGTGTGTTGCATGATATTCACACCTTTAAGAAACAGGAGCTCATCATTGAACAATTTTATATTTCAAGTCAACCCAAGTGTATTAAAAATAAATCATTAAACTATCAATCTATCATTAAAGTATTAAGCTATCAAAGACAGTGTACTTTCAAAATATACATAATATAAATGTGTGTGTGTGTATACAGTGGTCCCTTGCTATAACACGGTTCACCATTCGCGGTTTCGCAGATTTTTTTAATGCAATTTGACGTGTTTTTTTTGTTTTACAGCGCATTGTGTTCTGCTTCTTGATTGGCTGTAGACCATTGTCAATCAATCTTCTCCGTGTCTCCTGTAGCCTACAGTACAGAATGTGTTCAGCTTGCCAAATGTTCAGCTTGCCTTGTTCCAAGGGTGCAAAAAGGGTTGTAACTGTTCGGAGCAAGACCATCGTAAGGGGGTCGCAGACCAGATGCGCTAGGATAAGCACACCGTTGCTGCAAGTCAGCGGGTGTCTGCGGTGCCCAGCTAGGACTAAAAACACTGTTCATATTTCTGCCGTACCACAGAGCGCCATCTGAATAATAAATTTTCAAGAACATGCGAATGTGTGCGTCTGGTGTGTGTCATGTGCTCGGCGCATCCGGTGTGCAACCCCCTTAAGGATGGAGTCTGCTTTAGCTTTGTGGATCAGTGACTGCTGGAAATAGAACATTATGCTGGATGCCAACATTATCCGCACAAAAGCTAAAAAGCTTTATGAACCTTTTGCTGACAGCGATGAATGTTTGCGCATGACAACAGGTTTTGATCTTTTCATTCTATAATACTGGACTTCTTTTTCTACGAAAGTTTAAACTTTGAGAGTGTTTAAACGAGAGAAAAGTGTGAATGTTAATGCCTGTCTGAGAAGATGTATAAAGTGTGTAGTGAGGGGTTTTACAGCCTTACAACTTCTATAATAATAGTGATTTATGAGGGACCACTGTGTATGTATATAT
>CAIGQW010054176.1:5289942-5308883 GCA_903798125.1 Danio choprae
CTCTCTCTCTCCCTCTCTCTCTCTCTCTCTCTCTCTCTCTCTCTCTCTCTCTCTCTCTCTCTCTCTCATTTCAACCCTTCATTGAATGGAGAGGAAAATATCCGTCTCACGCAGACCTGCTTGTTCCCAGTTGTCTTGGCTTATGTAAAAGTCACACTGTGTTACAGTATTATATTTGTGCATATACATTAGATTAGTCAGTACTGAAGCCAAATCTGGAGCTAATCTAACAAAATATTTTACGACAACGGTCCAAAAACTAGTACACCCAAATTTATATCTTATAGAAAAATATTAAATACTAATTTTTAAAAGAAGAAAAATCAAGAGAAGCAAAAAATAAAATATCTGTTTAATAAATCTGTTTTGTTTAAATGCACCAATATATATTACCCATATTCACTGAGAAATGGATAAAAATATTCATTTTCAAATGGGGTGTACTCCATTTTGCTGAGCACTGTATACTTTGTTAGTATTATTATACATGTTTCAGTTTAAATAAATCTGTATATTTAATTTAATTTTGCATTTTATTCATTTGTTTTTATTTTATTAATCTTATTGAATTTATTCATTTTACTTGGGTTACTTTCACAATATGGGAGCAAAATTTTAATGTCCTGATTTTAAAGTTCCAGTGAAATTAAAATAAAAGTTTTTTAGATGTTAGTGTCAGTATGTTAGTCTTCAAGCATATCTATAAGCTAGTGTGGTACAAAACAATGACAAAATTAACGTTTAAAAGAAATAAAACCGATATAAACATGTAAGGCTTGTGGTTTGTCACTTCCACCTAAATGGATCAACGGTTTTACTCATGTCACCTCATACTTCAGTTTCTCATCAAATCATGACCAATCAAATGCTCTCTATTATCTGACATGCCCCGACCCTTCAAGATGCTTCTCATTTTCTTTTTATTTGATGCGCTTGACCTCAACCACTCTCACTGGCAGAGCTGTGAGAAAACAAAACGCTATTGGCTGCTTTTTTTAAAGGGGTGGGGCTACGATATTTCCTGCCCTCTCTTCGTTTTTTAGTTGAGATAATATTAAACATAGAATAAAAATTCATATTTCAAAGCACTTCGAGGGATCTTTAAGTTAAATACAGCCATATATATATATATATATCAACTTTTTGTTTATGTATTTGACTTTGTATTCTGATCTTTTTTTATTGTTGTTGCTGTTGTACATTCAGTCTCAGATATCTAGATGAAAAATGATCCATTTGGCAAAATAGTAGCCACTTACAGACTAAGAGAAGTTTAGTTACAGTATATGTAGCTATACATCAAACTGCCTACTAATTCTCATCTGCTTTATCTCTATAGGAACATGGTGGCCTTTTGCGGATCTTTCCAGAGGGAACAGCTCAGTTTGCAGACATTGAGCCCAAGTTTGACAGACTTTTGCTGTTCTGGTCAGACCGAAGGAACCCGCATGAGGTCCAGCCGGCTTATGCCACAAGGTCAGTAAGAGGGAGACACAGTTGAAGTCAAAATTATTAGCCCTCCTGAATTATTAGCCCCCTTTGTATATTATGGAGAGAAGATTTTTTTCAACACATTTCTAAACATAATAGTTTTAAAAACTAACTTCTAATAACTGATTTCTTTTATCTTTGCCATGATGACAGTACATAATATTTAGGGACCGAGCACCTACGGCGCGTAGGCCCTATTGGAATTGTGTTGTTTCTTCTCCGGAATGAATTGCGATTTTGAGGGTTACTACACGCCCCAGAAGTGGCAAAGATTTTTGTCTGTTATAGGTTTCGGAAGTGGGTGTGGCAAAATGACTCGACAGTGCCACCTATGCACATTTGACAGACTGGCCCCCGAGCTACGTTTCACGCACGCGTACAAAAATTGGCACACACATCAAACATGCCAAAACCTACAAAAAAGCGAAAAGGAAGTTGGATATTTTTAACTTCCTCTGCCGAAAAAGTGCAGTTTTTGCCATTTCCAGGCGTAGTATTTGAACGAACTCCTCCTAGGGAATTTATCAGATCAACACCAAAATTGGGTAGTCATCTAAAGGCCTTGGCGATGTTAAATTGCGAAGATCTAGAGTTTTCGTCGAAAGGCGTGTCCGTGGTGGCCTCTCAAACTTTGATGCTTCGCCACAAAACAGGAAGTTGTTAAAATTCAGGCATACATTGTCTGATCTGATTCAAAATCCATATGCTTGATAACAGTCCTGACCTGAACACGTTTACATGCCAATAACCAGATACAGATATAGCGCCACCTGCTGGCAACAGGAAGTGACATGTTTTACAGTGTAACAAACTCCTCCTACAAATTTTATCACATCGAATCCATGTTTCGTTAATTAAGTCCAAAGGCCTTTGTGATGTTAAATTGTGAAGATCTAAAGTTTTCGCTGAGGGGCGTGTCCGTGGCGGACTGAGAAAGTCTGTGATTTTTCTCAGGTATTTTAATATATATCGGCTTAAATTATTATTGTCCGCTGTTCTCTGTCATCCTGAGGCCACCGGGCGGCGGTGAGCCCGGGTGCGAGGTCCCTTTCATCGCTGCTTGCAGGTTTAATTTACTAGGTATTTTTCAAGGTACTAGTATTCAGTTTAAAGTGACATTTAAAGGCTTAACTAGGTTAATTAAGCAAGTTAGGGTAATTAGGCAAATCATTGTATAACGATGGTTTGTTCTGTAGACAATTGAAAAATACATTGCTTAAAGGGGGCTAATAATATTGACCTTAAAATTAAAAAAATTTTATAAAAACAAAAGACTTTCTTCAGAAGAAAAAATATTATAGGAAATACTCATCGTTTGGGAAATCTTTGAAAGAGTAAAAAAATAAAATCACAAAATGGTTAATAACTTTAACTGTACATGCAAGACACCGTGTTTATGTATCTGTCACTTTTCAGATTTTGGGCGTTTTAGCTTTCCATGAAGTGTTTATTCAGAAAACATGCACAACTACACATCGAAGTGAAGATTTCAGTGACATATTTTAAAGGCTGTTTTCTAAAAAGGCCATAAATCTCCACTTCAGCAACCCTTAAACTTCCTTTTTAAGGTTTTTACAGACAAATTTGTTCATACATAATTTTGCCTTCATTTGATTCACAAAATCTATATAAGAAATTAAACTTTTTAAACTCGACTTTTCATGAAATTGGTGGATATTTTAAGAAATATTGCCTCGTTTGCATATTTAAACATTACATTTTAGAAAACTTGTAATTGAAAAATGTTTGTAATTCTTAGTCCCCAGTTGATTACATTATGATGTTAATATTATAGTTTCTTTTTTTACCATATTCATCTATGTCTTCTGAAAGCTGCCACTGCTTGTTTATATCCATATTGTGTGTGATTTTTGTGTGCAGGTATGCTATAACGGTGTGGTATTTTGATGCTGATGAGCGAGCTCGAGCTAAAGAGAAATATTTAACAGGTGAGATCTGCTCAAACATGACCAGGAATTTACATTGGTCCTGAACAAGATAAAAATATTGTCATTTAGAGTGTTGTTTGTGTAGTCTGCATCCTCTGAAGGAGCGAGTCCTTCGAAGTCCACACAAGCTGAACCGAGCATTTTGAAATGAGACGATCTAGCCTACAGATCTTGTCACCTCGCAAGCGTAACAGCTACTGTCAATAAGCGGTAAAAAAATTTGATCCTTTGATCCATACATGTACACATAAAAATGTAAACTGTCTATAAAATTACTTTTTAGTAAGACATGTCATACTCTTTTTGTGTTTTTAACATGTGTTTCGATATCCAAGTGAAATAAACCTAATTCATACATTTAATCCGGAGTTTTCTTTTAAAAACGTCCTGCCGTTATCAGCGCAATGAATCTTGGGACGTTTGAGGCCGCAAAGGATCCACCGGTTGTGTCCTTCCTTACCTGGGAAACAAAGGGCGCATTTTGAGGCTGCATTTGAATGAGCCTTCGAATTTTATTGAAATGAGACACCGTTCGTTGCACCGTGATGAATCTGAAATGAGACACAGCTAAAGTATTATTGATTATTTAAAACATAAATATTTACAGCGTTTTCTTTTAAAATGTTGAAATAGTGAACCACATTTTTTTCTTCTAATAACAAATCTTGATTATTAAGAGGGCCATGAACTACCTCTGTTTTTTATTGAGGTTAGGTTATAACATTATCATCTATTTTACATTTAAAAAATCATAATTTTGAAATAATTGTCTACTTTCTCTTCAGTACGCTGTTTAAGTAGACTCAAAAGTAAATGCCTACTGCCCTGATTGTAGTTTTGCATAATAACATCTATACTGGCATCTATTTTCTGGAGGCGGGGCTTATCAACCCTATTACATCATGAAGTCGAACATTACAAAACCTGTCATTTTCCAAGACTGCCTTCAATATAAACGGTTTTTAGAGTAACAATAAAGATCTGAGTTCTAAAACTTCTGGGATGTTTTTATAGGACTCTAACCTCTTATATGTCAAAAGAATCATGCACACTTTGGTTTGGCAGGTTATGACCCCTTTAAAGACTGCAGATCTATAATACGCCATTATTTCCGTCTCTTAGGTTCAGGAGAAAGGGGTGTTAAAGTGGAGCTAAACAAGCCATCTGAGCCGAGCTAGTGATCCTGGAGGACTGAATGAATGAGTGACCACTGGGGTCAGACCTGCTGCTGAGAGATGATGATGATGAAGAAGAAGAAGAGGAAGACCGTCATGAAGCCACTTCATCTACGCTTCACCTCTCCATCCATCATCTACAATGGGGCTTCTCATAGAGACTCGGACTGTGATAGAGCCGCGAAAGACAGACGTGCATTAATACATGCTTTGTGTTTCCTTAATGAAGAAAGCTGGCTTACATGAGCATTACATGGACAAACCGCTAAACCTGTGTGTGTGTGTGTGTGTGTGTGTGTGTGTGTGTGTGTGTGTGTGTTTGAGCATTTGCATTCAATACAGGTTTATTTTGAGCTACGAAGACTCCAGTTTCTTTCGTCAGCTTTGCACATTTGTTAATAAAGGTACATTTATGTTTGACAAGTGCATACTCTGAAAGAAAAAAATAACGGCTGTCCGATTGGTGTTATTCTGCTCATAAGCCACTGTAATGATCAGATTTGTGTTTATCGTATGGCTCGTATCTCCAGGCTCTTCTTAATTGGAGTTTTCCGGAACGTTCTTCTTTATCATGGCTTGCACCTGTTTGTTTTGTTAATCGAGGTGCCATGCTGGATTGTTTTGCAAGTAAATCTGCGTTATGTCTGTTGTTGCAGACGTCATGTCTCTACTGTCGTAAGCCAAAATTGACACCTAATGTCTGTCTAACAGCTCTGAGTTTGAATTAAAGAAGCAGTTTTCCTAAATACATCTCGTTTTGATTGGTTGTGAGTGTTAGGATGTTGTCTGTACTCTTGCTATTTTTTGGCGGGGTTGTGTTTGAGTCATGCAGCCCCCTCTAGCGGGTGATAGATGGAAGTGCATGGATTTGGCGTCTAAATATTGCATGAACATGAATAGTTTGACCATGCAAAGGCCCTAATTTGTGTGTGTGTGTGCGTGTTTTTGTGACATGTCAGGACACAAATCAGTATAATGGCACAGGAAGTCACATAACGTTGTTATACACACACACGCACATTAAAAGGACTAAGCTGCTGTTTTTCTTAAATATTAAATCAGGATATGCAGTTTGTTATGGGGTCATTCAGTGACCATTCAGTCAGCCTCATTTTGAAATATACTGAACTCAAGACTTGTAGTTTAATAATATTTCACACTATTTTGATCAAATAAATGCAGCTTGGGTGAGTAGAGACTTTCAACAAATGTCATTTAAATTCATACTGTACTACAGTAGCATTACCACAATGCAACCAGAGCCTTCGATGCATGCATATCCTGCAATTTTGCGTCATACAGTATTCTCCTGAAAACATTAAGGGATAAAGTGCAAACAGGCCTAAAGGTCTTTCTGATACTCTGACGCTGCTCTAGTAATTGAGGATTTTATCCATGTGGGAGAGAAGGGATTAGTGTTAATGACTACAAGCCTTAATTAGCCACTTTATTAACTGACTTTGAAATAATCCACTTTAATGAACAACACAAAGTTCAACAGGGACATTAGATCGCACAATCATCCACACGCTGAATGGCTGATCTCTTCATAGCGACAAAATAAAAGATTACAAATATTAGTATTTTGGGAGTGCGCTCTGATCCTTAATATGGAGTCTTTGTTTCATCTGAATATTTTTTTCTAAATTTATATATTATATAATATAATTTATATTCATATATTTATAGTATATATGATCTATTGTTACGTTTTATGGAATTTTAGTTTATTACATTTTAAAAATAATAATAACAACAATACAAAAATGTATATTAAATTGTATATTTTGTGATAAATCTTCATAATTAAAGGTATAGTTCACCCAAAAATGGAAAAATTAAAAAAATTATAATAAATTCTCACCAATTTGATTAACAAATTGATTAAGTTAACTTGATTGTTTCTGCAAATTTAAGTAGATTGAACGTAAAACAAATAAGTTGTCCCAAAAAAAACTCAAGAATTGTGTTGAATCAGCTTATTTTAAATAAGTAGTTTGAACAAACAGCAAAAATATGCTTTGAGTGTATAAATTACACAAAGTAGAAAGAAAAAGATTTTTCAGTAGCTGTTTCTTCATTCTTAGTGATGTTTTCTTAGGATTTGAAGCATTTCTGATACATTGTGAAACAAAAATGATAGCTTTTTTGTCATTTGTGGCTGCCGAATTACTTCTTCCATTTCAATAAGTTTGGTGAATCTCTTTTTCACCTTCGGGCTAGCGGAGAAACTAAAATATCAAACATAACCAAGATACGTTATTATTTAGAGACTGCAGAGTTGTGATACAAAACGAGTCTAACAATGTTTTTGTACATTTTAAAACACATCACATGTTGAAACTTCTTCGGTATCTGTGTGTGTGTGTGTGTGTGTGCGTGCGTGTGTGTGTGTACATGTTTTTGTGACATGTCAGGACACAAATCTGTATAATGTCATAGGTTTGACACAGGTATTACAAAAAGGAGGTGAAATATGAGGACATTGCTGACGTCCTCATTTCTCCAAAAGCTTATAAATCACACAGAATGAGTTTATTCAGAGAGTAAAGCTGTACACAGTCTCCTGTGATGGTTGGGTTTAGGGGTAGGGTGGGGTTAGGCCAATACAATATACGGTTTGGACAGTATAAAATGAATGGAAACCTATGTAATGTACCCACTTTTCACAAAAACAAACGTGTGTGTGTGCGTGTGTTCAACCGAAGAAACTCAAAGATATTTGAAACGAATGAAGGGAGAGTATGAACTCCTCATTCGGTGAATATTTCTTTAAAAAAAGGTAAATGGTGACATAAATTGGGGGTCGGCCGTTTCAGAAAGTCGTAAGGCTAAAACAAATATTTGTTTTTATAAAAAAAAAATCAACCACAAAACCTCAACAACAACAAAAAATCAAACACAAAATAAAAAGTTTATGATTTCCTAATTATCGTTGTCAGTGAGACGTTGATAAATGTTCGCCCATTCTCTTCAGGAGCTTTAAGTTTGAAAAACTGCAGTATGTGTCTCTTATTGTGTCGCTTGTTCGGTTCAAGCTTCACTCCGGCTTTCTCATTGATCACATCTAGAGCTGCAGCTTCTCGGTGAGTGAAAGAAAAGTGTACATGTAACTTTATCGTCAGTTGGTCATCGCTGTCTGTCGCGTGTCACTTTAACCATAAATCAAGCTCCTTTTTCTTATTCAGTTTCAAATGCATATAAACGTTTTTGAGGGCAGACTGCCTGATTTCAAAATCAACTTTTTTATTATTTATGAACATTAATTTTTTTCCGCACAATCCTGCAACTTGCTGTCGTTGTGCAGGTTTGTGTTTCGCGTAAATGTGTTGTTGTATTTTGTGTTTTGTAGTTTTTCTAGCACAATGGCCTCCGTTGAGTTCATCAAAGACCTTTGTACTCCAGCGCTGGTCGTTGACCTGGATAAAGTGAAGAGAAACGCTGAAGGAATGAAGGAGCGATGCCAGAAACTACAAGTCCAGCTGAGACCTCACATGAAAACACACAAAACACTGTAAGAGACTCATGTCAACAACAACAGAAAACTCCACACATCTTTTTTTTTTTAATATCAACTTGAAGTCTTGATGAGCTACTTTTAGTATCTTGATTGAAAATATTTTACACTTGTTACTTTAAAAGTGTGTGTACAAAACAGCAAACACCACAACATACCGTCAGTGTTACCATTTCACGAAACTGAATTTTACTGTAAATGAAATGAAAACACATATTTCTCTCCCAAAAATTAACTTTCTCTAATCATTAACTGTTCAAGTTATTACCATTGTTACAGATATTTTGATAGACTTTAGACACTTTTAAGAAATTGTATAACATTTTTAAAACTATATAATTAAACCAAGTGACATTTATTTGAAGGCAAACACACATCAAGCAATTTACTACACAAACATGTTTTAAATAGTTAACAAAGAAATACACTGTTAAAAATGGACAATTAGCAAGTCAAAGAAACATTTAGTAATGGAAGATTTTTTATTTTGAAGTGAAATGTTCATGCATTAACCATTTTTTACCAGTACATTTTACTAGTGTCTGCCATAAAAAATAGGACACTTAAGGAAATTGAGATTTATTTTTTTAGTTCTTTCTTCTTCTTCTTCTTCTTTAAAAAACAAACAAACAATAGATTCACTCTTAGCAATTAAATCCACTGGTTCCACTGGCTGGGTCAGTTGGCGTTTCTGTGTGGAGTTTGCATGTTCTCCCTGTGTTGGCGTGGGTTTCCTCCGGGTGCTCCGGTTTCCCCCACAAGTCCAAAGACATGCGGTATAGGTGAATTGGGTAGACTAAATTGTCCGTAGTGTATGAGTGTGAATGAGTGTGTATGGATGTTTCCCAGAGATGGGTTGCAGCTGGAAGGGCATCCGCTGCGTAAAACATATGTTGGATAAGTTGGCGGTTCATTCCGCTGTGGCGACCCCAGATTAATAAAGGGACTAAGCCGAAATGAAAATGAATGAATGAATGAATGGTTTAACAAAAATAAAATAAACATTGTGTCATCATTAATTAACTATAGATGTTTTTACTATCGCCTTTTTCCACTTCTGATCAAACTTTTTGAATATATTCCATTATACAACTAAATATTAAGCTAAGTGCTAATTATTTAAAAACAAATATACTTCAAAACCTTTCAGAAACAATGAAACAGTATTTGGAAAAGGAGTATTTCACCCTAAAAATAAATATTGTCACCATTCATTCTTAATGACATTTTATCTCCTTAAATTGATCCTTTTCACAAGTCATTTTCAATTGAACCATGCAAAATGTATCGGTATTTGGAGACTTAAAGCACATTAGACTGATTTGAATACTGTTATTAATTAAACCATGACTTTAATTTATAAATAAACATAAGTTTATTTTTTTAGTTTGAATTGATATAAATTGTAAAAAAATAAATAAAAATACAACAAACCAAAAGTAAGACATTTCCTTAACACAAAAAGTTTTAAAGCTGCACGTATATTACAGCCCATGTACTAATCTGTAATTACAGTGTACTTACCTAAGAAAGTACTGGATTACATAAGGTAAATACATGGCCTAAGGTTAAGTTCAGGGGTAGGTTTAGGGATATTACCTAGGTAAGTTTATGTAATGACTATGATAAGAGCATAGTACATACACTGACTAGCTTGGGATCAGCAGAATGAACCGCCAACTTATCCAGCATATGTTTTACACAGCGGATGCCCTTCCAGCTGTAACCCATCACTGGGAAACATCCACACACTCTCATTCACACACATACACTACGGACAATTTAGCTTACCCAATTCACCTGTATCGCATGTCTTTGGACTTGTGGGGGAAACCGGAGCACCCGGAGGAAACCCAGCCTATTCTTCTCTATTAAAGTAAAATAACTAAACATACACATACACAAAAAAGCACTTAAAGGCTTTTGCATATGAACGTTTTGCAATTTTTTATTTATTATTATTATTATTATTCTTCATTTATTCATTCATTCGTTCATTCATTCATTTTCCTTCGGCTTAGTCCCTTATTTATCAGGGGTCGCCACAGCGGAATGAACCGCCAACTATTCCAGCATATGTTTTACGCAGCGGATGCCCCTCCAGCCGCAACCCAGTCCTGAGAAACACCCATACACTGTAGCATTCACACACATACACTCATACACTACGGCCAACTTTGTTTACCCAATTCACTTATAGTGCTTTTCTTTAGACTGTAGGGGAAACCGGATTATTACTATTATTATTATTATTATTATTACTTTTATTATTATTGGCAAAGCATACATGCTAAAATAACAATATATTGACATATATCAATTACTACCCCCCACCTCACCCCCTCCCCTGCGGTCTCTTTAAACTGGGGTATCCAGTGAATGGAAGTTAACAAAAAATAAAGAAAAACAAAAGTACAGCATCAAGAATAAGAGATCAATAGAATACAATTATACAAAACAAAGCAATAACTTTATCAGGCATTTTAAAAAGTGTACTGATCCCAAACGTTTGATTGATTGTGTAGTTTACCTGTCTGTCTGTTGTGTTCAGGGAATGTGCGGACATCATGACAGGAGGCTCTCGTCGCTGTATTGTGGTGTCGACTCTTGCTGAGGCCTCTTTCTATGCCGATAACAGTTATGATGATATACTGTATGCGTATCCTCTGCCGTTTGATAAAGTGGAGCGTTGTGCTGAGCTCTCTGAGAGACTCTCTCTGTTCCACGTGCTGCTGGACAACAGTCTGGCCCTGCGGGAACTGAAGAAGAGGCCGCTGAAGCAGGGGAAAGTCTGGAGCGTCTGGATGAAGCTGGACTGTGACAACGGAAGAGGTAAACGATTCACTAAATGTACATCTGCTTGTGCTATCAATCAATAATAGTAAAATAAATTATCCTTATGATGTGTTTTTCTGGGCCTCATGGTGGCGCAGTGGGTAGCATGTTCGCCTCACAGCAAGAAGGTCGCTGGTTCAAGCCTCGGCTGGGTCAGTTGGCGTTTCTGTGTGGAGTTTGCATGTTCTCCCTGTGTTGGCGTGGGTTTCCTCCGGGTACTCCGGTTTCCCCCACAAGTCCAAAGACATGCGGTATAGGTGAATTGGATAAGCTAAATTGTCCTTAGTGTATGTGTGTGAATGAGAGTGTGTGGATGTTTCCCAGTGATGGAAGGGCATCCGCTGCATAAAACATATTCTGGATCTGTTGGCAGTTCATTCCGCTGTGGCAACCCCAGATTAATAAAGGGATTAAGCGGAAATGAAAATGAATGAATGAATGTGTTTTTCTTATTTTGGATCTCAGTGGTTGCCAGTTTAAAACATTCATTCCTTTTCTTTTCAGTTAAGTCCCTTTATTCAATTCAAGTTTATTTATATAGCACTTTTTACAATGTAGATTGTGTCAAAGCAGCTTAACATAGTTCTAGTAAAGTCTAGATTATTAAGCAGGGGTTGCCACAGCGGAATGAACCACCAACTTATCCAGCATGTGTTTTAAGCAGCCAGTGCCCTTCCAGCCACAACCCATCACTGGGAAACATCCATACACTCTCATTCATTCACACACATACACTACGGACAATTTAGCTAACCCAATTCACCTATACTGCATGTATTTGGACTTGTGGGGCAAACCAGAGCATCCGGAGGAAACCCACGCCAACACAGGGAGAACTTGCAAACTGATGAAGATTGAATGTTAAAGGAAATGCCACACAGAAATGCAACACAGAAATGCCAACTGATTCAGCCGGGACTCGAACCAGCGACCTTCTTGCTGTGAGGCGACATCGTTACCCACTGCGCCACTCAGTTTAAAACATTCTTCAAAAAATATCTGACTTTGTGTTAATAGACTGTAATTTTTTGTTCATAAAATTAAAACCCATAATGCTTTGGAACCCAACTGTAAATATAATTTTATTAAGCATACATAATTGAATTGCGCAAAGTCATTGCCTTAATTCAATTAAGTAATTTTAACTTTATCGTGTTAGGTATTTATTTCTTACTAACATTCATTCATTCATTTTCATTTCGGCTTAGTCCCTTTATTTATCTGGGGTCGCCACAGCGGAATGAACCGCCAACTTATCCAGCATATGTTTTACGCAGCGGATGCCCTTCCAGCTGCAACCCATCTCACACTCATACACTACGGACAATTTAGCTTACCCAATTCACCTGTACCGCATGTCTTTGGACTTGTGGGGGAAACCGGAGCACCCGGAGGAAACCCACGCCAACACAGGGAGAACATGCAAACTCCACACAGAAACGCCAACTGGCGAGGCTCGAACCAGCGACCAGCGACCTTCTTGCTGTGAGGCGAACGTGCTACCCACTGCGCCACTGTGAGGCCCTCTTACTAACATGTAAAAAAATATTCCATTTAAGTTTAGATGACCTAACTTGATCTGAAATCTGAGTTGGTAGATTTTTACAATATTATTTTTACATAAACCTCTTTAAATCTCAACATAACACAACATAAAAGACTGAATCATGCCACCGTAAGTTACTGGTGTGCAAATAATACGCATGAACACTTATTTTTTTTTTAGATTTATTTGCCAGTCTGACACAAAGCATGCTGGGAATTATAAATCTGCTTGGTAAACTCATTCAGTTTAAGTTTAAGCATAATACAATCACATTTTGAGTTTATGTAACTTGATTCTATTCAGTACAAGATGTAGTGTAAAAGTAAAAAATGTCAATTATTAAAAAATATGCGATGTTGTTGAGTTGTACGATATATATATATATATATATCATTCATGCTATCAATTTAATTTTTATTTTTTATTATTATTTTATTTTATCTTTATTTATTAATGAACTTGTTTTAATGTTGTTGTTATTATTATTATTATTATTATTATTATTATTATTATTATTATTATTTTCCTCCTTTATCCTTTTAGTTGGGGATGGGCTGGTGGGAGGTAATTTGAGATGTAAAATATTTGCTATGTTTACATGATTGTTATATCTTGTTTAACTTGTAGTAATATGCAAACTTTAAAAAATGAGTAAATATATTGTTAAAAAACTATTTAAACAACGTACAATAAATGGTAGATATGTGCCTTCATATAGAGTCATTCTATGTCTAAATTAACACAACTGAGACGAAATTGGCAGTTGTTCATGGGGTGTGGCCAACCTGAGCTCCGCCCCATTTTTCATTAATATCGTTAAAAAGAAAGAATTAATGACACGTTATTTTGACATCGCTAATGTTCGCATGTGTAAAGCTGAGATGTTTTTGTTGGTGATTTGTCAGCGGGTGTTCCTCACTATGAGCCAGCAGCGCTTCAGCTCGCTCAGGAGATCTGGCAGACGGAGGGGGTGGAGCTGACCGGTATTTACGCCCACTGTGGAAACACCTACAGCTGTCAGGGGGAGAAGCAAATCAAAGCCGTCGCCCAGCAGACCACTACAGTCACACTGCAGTTCATGGAGGAGTATGCTGACATCATATAATGCTCACTAAAAGTTCATCTTTACAACTGATCATTATTTAGTAATGCTAATAAATGTCATTTATACAATAAATAAATATTTATATAGTGCATTATAATGATGATGACTACATTCACATGTAACATTTTAAGTAACTGATTTTAGTATCTTTTGGATATGTAATTACACAACAAAGCATTAACTTTTAACCCTTTACAGGTCACTAGTTGAAATGTTATTACAGGACTTTAAACTTTTATGACTTAAAGGTCCTGTGAAGTGCTTTGAAAAGTGCTATGTTTGACGCAATCTCAACTGAAACATGAAGAGAGGGTGGGACATAGAGTAGCTCCTCCTTTTTAAAACAACAGCGAATAGCGTTTTGTTTTATCGTAGCTCTGTCAGTAAGAGTGGTTGAGCTCAAGTGCAACAAATAAAAATGAAAATGAATGGGGCGGGACATGTCAGATACTAAAGAAAAGCATTTGATTGGTCAAAATTGAATGAGAAACTCAAATATAAGGTGATGTGAAAAAAATTGTTGATCCATGTAGGCGGACGTGACAAACTGTAAGCTTTAGATGTTTATATTTTCTAAACGCAAATTAACTTGTCCTTCCAAAAAAATTGTAATTGAGGTCAATGAAGTAACATATGGTTCATATTATTATTATTGTTAATATTGAAATAAGAATTTTTTTTGTTGTACGTTTATAAAATGATTATATTTGTTCACTTTTAGAATTTAAAATAAATTATTTTAGTTTTTAGTGTTTTATTTGATGCTCTGGTTTCCCCCACAGTCCAAAGACATGCGCTATAGGTGAATTGAATAAACTAAATTGTGTGAATGAGTGTGTATGGATGTTTCCCAGTACTGGGTAGCAACTGGAACGGCATCCGCTGTGTAAAACATATGCTGGATAAGTTGTAGGTTTATTCTGCTGTGGCAACCCCTGATGAATAAAGGGACTAAGCCGAAGGAAAATGAATGAATGAATGTTTTATTTGTAATTTATTCAGCCAACTGTTCTAATCCATACTAAAACAAGCAAAAATAATTAAATAAATAAATCTATTTTTTTATGTTTTTTTTATCACTTGCTGAGACAACAAAGCAAATAAACACTAATTATATAACAACACTAATAATACATGAATACATAATAATTTATTTAAACAACAGTCATTCATTTTCTTTCAGCTTAGTCTCTGATTTAGTAGAGGTTGCTACAGCGGAATGAACCACCAACTATTCAAGCATATGTTTTACGCAGTGAATGCCCTTCCAGCTGCAACCCAGTACTGGGAAACACCCATACACTCACATTCACTCATACACTACGGTCAATTTGGTTTACCCAATTCACTTATAGCGCATGTCTTTGGACTGTGGGGGAAACCGGAGCACCCAGAGGAAACCTACGCCAACACGAGGAGAACATGCAAACTTCACACAGAAATGCCAACTGGCCCAGCCGGAACTCGAAACAGTGACCTTCTTGCTGTGAGGCGACAGTGCAAACTACTGAGCCACCATGTCATATTTAAACAACATGCCCTATAATTTTAAATTAACCATCAATTATTGCATTAAATTGACTAGATTATCTTGTAATTTCCAACATTTTAATATAAACTCTTCCCTTCTCATAATGCATTAACTGCTTTATTTCTACTAACTCTACAGGCTGAAGGCTGGAGGAATACACAGTCCAAAATCCAGCATTGGCTCTACCCCATCCTGCAGTCACCCAGTGCCAGACATGGCCAAGCTGAGTGAGGTGCATCCTGGAAACTACGTATTCTATGGTCAGTGTTGTCATGTGGTCTAGTTTAATTGTTATTATCACTTTTGTATGGAATGATATTACCGTCTGTTGTCATGCAGATGTTCAGCAGTCCCTCATTGGGTCGTGTAGTCTTGAGGATGTGGCAGTCCGGGTGTTGACACGGGTCATCGGGCATTACCGCCACCGAAACCAGTTACTAGTTGACTGTGGCTGGACGGCACTGAGTCATGATGGAGGAGGACGATTGCCTACAGGATACGCCATCATTGAAGGACATCCAGAGCTCAAGTGAGAGAGTAGAGTGTTATTAGGGGCAGATATTTGAATTCTTTGATTTTTTTATTTTTATTTTGAACCATTTAAAGCCATGACATTGAAGACTGGGGTAAACCAGTATACAAACAGTTACAGTAGTCCAAGTGTGATAAAACAAAAGCATGTAAAACTGTTTCAAGATTTTTAAAAGAAAGAAAAGATTTAACCATTGAAAGAGTTACAAAATGTTACTACTGAGTTTATATTTTGGTCAAATTTAAGAGCAGAAAAAGAATTTTGGGTTTGTTTCTAGTTTTGTTTTTCCTATGGAGCGTCCAAATAACAGCTTCTGTCTTTCCCTCATTAAAATGCAAAAAAATCAGTGACATCCAAGATCTCACAGTTAAAGGCAAATAGATTTGGGTGTCATCAGCATAAAAATGAAAGAACACCGTGTTGTCTAAAATGTAACCCAGAGGAAGCATATATAGAGAAAACAATATAGGAGCCAGAATAGAACCTTGAGGAACACTAGAGGTAAAAGGAGCTACAGAAGAGACAGCACGACCAATATCAACAGAAAAAGTTTTGTCACTAAGATATGATCTGAACCAGCTCAAGGCACTTCCTTTGATGCTTAAATTCATTTGCAGCATTTAAATGACTGAAATAGTATAGTGTAGTATAGTATAGTATAGTATAGTATAGGGCTGCACGATATTGGAAAAAACTGACATTGCCATATTTTGTTTTTCTGCGATATATATTGCTATATGAATATAATTTCACAAAAGATGACCTAATTAACTCCACTTGTAAAGAATTCATACATCTGCATAAAACATAATAAACAATTTGCAAGCAAAGATGAATACAACAGAGCAAAGATAAAAAGAAAAGTTTTATGTTTTTTTGTGAAGTCTAAGAACATAAATTCAAGATCAATCAAATAACATTGTATTGTCTTCATTGTATAAATAATTAAATACAATTTAGTCTTTGTTAAATATAATTTCTTGGATTAAATTTGCTGAATATCTCAGTCACAGTTCCTTTAAAACTAATCCAAATGAAAATCTTTCACTCTATTGCGATGACTCCACAAATCATGTTCTGAAATGTGGCTCCTGGCCATTATTATCACGACTGAACATTGCAGATCTTGCGATGTGACTATTGCATATTCGCACATTGCGATATAGATGCTAAAACGATATATTGTGCAGCCCTAGTATAGTATAGTTATTATTAAATGTAAACATTATTTCTTTTGGAAAGGCACTATATGCTTTATAACTGCAGGTTAACTATGTGTATATACTGTCAACCCTTTGTACAACTGCTTACCTTTTCTGATTTTGATTGTAATGTACTGATTTGCACCTTTTGTGAAGCTGCTTTGGAACAATAAGTATTGTGAAAATGCTATACAAATAAACTTGAATAGAATAGAATATTATTGAAATTTGATGTCACCTGTTTTTAATTTGTTCCTCTTACATTTAAAAGACTTGGTGGCACAATGGCTCAATGGTTAGCACTGTCATCTAACAGCAAGAAGGTTGCTGGTTTGAGTCCTGGCTGGGCCAGTTGGCATCTCTGTGTGGAGTTTGCATGTTCTCCCCGTGTTGTGGGTTTCCTCCGGGTGCTCCCCCACAGTTCAAAGACATGCGCTATAGGTGAATTGGATAAACAAAATTGGCCGTAGTGTATGAGTGTGTGTGAATGCTTCCCAGATCTGGGTTGCAGCTGGAAGGACATCCGCTGCGTAAAACATATGCTGGAATAGTTGGTGGTTCATTCCGCTGTGGTGACCCCTGATTAATTAAAGGGACTAAGCTGAAAAGAAAATGAATGAATGAATGAGTTGGCGGTTCATTCCGCTGTGGCGATAAATCAAAGACTAAGCCTAAGGAAAATGAATGAATGGATTGACAATCATCATAAAAACGTGTTGCATTATGAGTATAAATATTTAACTGGCATTCCACTGTTAAACGCATTCTCAAATATCAAAAACCAAGCGCTGATGTTACATAATCATTATTTTTGTGCGTGTCCATGTTTAGATGTTTTGTATTTTTCATCATCACACAGTGGGAGTGGGAGGTTTTGTGAGTCAGCTGATATAAATAGCATGAAGGGTGTCGTCTGTTTTCAGACTCTTGTCTATGACTCAGGAACACGGCAGGGTGGAGCCCGTCTCTGGAAAGCTGGACTTCAAGCAGTTCCCGCTGGGGTCCCTGCTCACCCTCATGCCTTACCATGTGAGTTACAGCCCTAACACTCTCAATGCATAGCTGCCGCTCTGGCATTTTTACTGATGCGTCCTGCACATTTAAAGTATATGAAAAATTATGAATATTGCATAAATGATAATTACAATGTGGTGTGAATGCAACACTTAAGTTTGCACAACATGTAAGTTGTTGTACAGTGAGATTGGTCTAATGCTTAGTTTATTTATCAGTCACATGGTCTGTTTGGAAAGTCGCTTGAGCTTTTGCTGAATACCACGGAATTTATTTCATGAATGTTTTTCCATCATGGTTCATTCTAAGAGTGTGTGTGTAATACTGGTAACTGATGTATAGGCTGATAATTGCAAATCTTGATATGAAGCGAGATACAAAAACATTAAAGAAAAACGTTAAAGAAAAATACTGTGTAAAACTGCATTTATTTGAAAACATTTACTGCAGAAAGCAATGGATCTTTCCCCAATATTGCAACAGAAACCAAACTGTTAAACATACTTTTGAAATGTTATCAGACAACGGTTTTTATCTGGAGAGTCTTTAAAGGAAATATTTTGAAATTACAAAATGCTACAAGGTTTATCAAAGTAAACCTTAACTGTATTAACTGTATAACTGTATTAGATTTTTATCTTGTGTATTATTTATTGCTGATGATGTCTTTTGATTGTTATAATGTTTTTTTTTATAGAAAAGTCATATTTATAAAATGTTGTCAATTTGATCTGGTTTTGCCATGAAATAGCCAGAGAAGTTGATATGGCAATAAATTCAAACTCTCTCTCTCTCTCTCTCTCTCTCTCTCTCTCTCTCTCTCTCTCTCTCTCTCTCTCTCTCTCTCTCTCTCTCTCTCTATCTCTCTATCTCTCTCTCTCTTTCTCTCTCTCTCTCAGTTCAATTCAATTCAATTCAATAATCACTTTATTGGCATGACAAATGTTACAAATGTATTGCCAAAGCATTTATAAAGTTTACATTAAAAAGAACATACAAATATAATACAAACATAGTAAAAAAAAAAAAAAAAAAAAAAAAAAA
>CAIGQW010054176.1:5314497-5340049 GCA_903798125.1 Danio choprae
AAAAAAATTATTAAATGAATATATATTTTAACAAATTAAATATATATTTTGTAAAAAGTACAAAATGTATTAATCTTCACATTCACACTGGAGCTCAGCAAACCGGAATAATTATATGACACATGATATAATGATTTAATTGTCTGATTATCACTTACTGTATAAGACTAATATACATACTTGTGTATGTTTAACACAATTAAAAAGGCCCATATGTTTTCCTTTAACACTGAAAACAATGTTTACTCCCAGATTACACAAACACACACACACACACACACGCACTTATCCATGACGGTTAATAGTTCATAAAATACCTAAAAAAATATATAATGAATCTGACTCATAAATCAAAAAGACCAACTGCACACACATTCCCATAGATTGACTTTAAGGACTGCATTTTTAAGTATTTATATAAATGCTTGTATATTATAGTTACATATAGTCTTGTGTCAGCCTGTCGTGCCTTTCATTTTAAAGGGCTATTCTCATTTCATTTCCTTTTCGGCTTAGTCCCTTTATTCATCTGGGGTCGCCACAGCGGAATGAACCGCCAACTAATCCAGGATATGTTTTACGCAGCGGATGCCCTTCCAGCTGCAACCCATCCTTATTCTCATTTATTTAGTTTTATTATTTAGTTTTTGTACAAAAAACAACATTACTCATACGATTTTGATATATTTAGCTTAATAGCAAACACAATGTCCACTGGAATGCAGATCAAGTCTGAATGCTTTAAAAACAACATCATTCTAGATAGTCTGTTTGATGGATTTGAACCTTTTAAAGAAACACGCCACAATATTATGGCCTTGGGCTAATTTTGAAATCATTTCCCAACATGCACTCTTTACATCACACACTGGCTCTGTTCCACCATCTGGCATAACACCAATTTCATCCTGCATGCACAAAGTAATAGGATGCCAGTGAAGGCACAACTACAAACCTGCAGTGTGAAGTGCACACTCTCATCCCCCTTCCCAAAAAACACAGATGCACCAGGATTGAAAACAGGAAGCCGGCATTCCCTGAAAAAAACACAGTCAAATGGCACAGGAAGGATGGCAGCAATCACTAGAGCTTGATTTGCCACTGATGTAACCCCAGAATAATTCTTTAATCAAACCATCTCTGCATGCGCTGGACCAGGGGACCTTTTTTTCTCTCAGAGGAGCTGCTGGATGGTGACCCTTTGCCAAGGACTTGCATTCAGAGATTTGCCCGGGCGAGATTAGACACCATCTGGCTAATTTGACAGGATTGAGAGTGATGAGATGCATCAGAACCAAAATAATGCTGCTGTGTGTTTGAACGCACGGATATGTAGGAGTGCGTATGTTCGCGCCAATGTTTGTCCTCGCTATGGAAACAGTGTGTGAGACGTGCCGATCCACGTTATCTGTGCAGGTAAACGGTGTGTGTGTGTGTGACAGCCTGGAGTGCATTTTATTCAGTCGAGTGTGTGTTGCGCAAGCAGTTTAACAATGACCTTTCTGTTGAATCCCGCTGCAGTCGACCGGCCGATCATAGTAAACCCAACGCTTACTACTTTGATCTCCGCTGAGTGAAATCACCTCTCATTTTCCCTCTTCCAGTCTCTACCGCGCTAAGCTCTTTTCACAATGGCTATTTTTGGCGTTCCTCTTCGGGGGACTGTATACACTTAATTATCTGGCACTGAATCTTGTAAGCTTCTTAGCCGTTGACAAAGGGTTGGAGAGCAGGCGTGCTAACCGTCCATGTAGCAGAGGAATGTTTTGGTCAAGCAGATTGAGGTAAGGCTTTCTGGATGGGAGTTTCTCCTGAGGGGGAGTTTTGAGTGATAGTTTGTTGCAGCCACGTTGCATTTTTTAGATATTTACTTTTTTTTAGTCTTGGTTGTAGGCCCTCAGGATAAACTCTCGTGTTTGACTTGGGAGGAACTGAATGGGCAGTTGACTGAACGTTGGTCAAGGATTTTGGTTGGAACATCGAGTTTTGGGATAAAGTTCGTGTTTGTGAGGAAAGTTTGTTTATGTACAGTTACTGTTGTTGAATATTGATTTTTTTTATTCACTATGTTGGTCTAGTGAAAGATTATTTTAGAAAAAAAGGTTGCTGCTTTACATTTTTTTAAAGGGATAGTTCACGCAACAATGATATTGCACTCATCCTTAAGTGGTGTCAAACCTTTGGGTTTCTCAGAACCAAAGAGAACACTAAAGAAAATATTTTAAAGAAAGCTTAACTTGTGACCATTGACATTTGAAATCATTGGTTACAGCTTTCCAGCTTAAAAAAAAAAAAGATTTCGTGTTCAACTGAGAAAGAAAGTTGGTTTGAAACTAGTGAAGGGTGAATAAATGCGGACGGAATTTTCAGTTTTGGGTGAACTATCCCTTTAAGGTCAATTAAAGTAACCTTGCAAGTACGTTTACATCAAACTCACTGACTAAATATCAAGTTGATTAGCTTATTTTAAGTTTTATTAAAATAAAAATGTACAGTATGTTGATATTATTTCTAGGTTCTATTGTTTTACGGTGTATAATAAAAAAAGTTTATATAATATATTGTGTATTTGGTGTTTCTATATTATACAATTACAGCATTTATAATGAAGTTAGTCAGCATTTATTTAAACACTAAAAATGTGTATTTATCAAGGACACGTTGAATTAAACAAAATACTTCTTATAATGTTACAAACAGGTTTATTGTTTGTAAAATATAATTTATTTACATAATATACTACAAAACTCATCAAATGCTTACAGAATAAATTATTTATTATGTTAGAAAGACTATCCAATATATAGATATGTTAAAAATTCTGTCGATATTAATTCATGAAACTACAGTAGGGTTGTGTTTACAATCAATATGCTGAATAAGAAAGCGGTGTAGTGAGATTGGACATAAATAAATGTGATATTTTACCCCAAAAATGAACATTTCCTTACCATTTACTCGCAGTCAAGTGGTTCAAAAACATTTATAATTTTTTTTTCTTCTGTTGAACACAAAAAAAGAACTTTATCAACAGCCATTAACATCCACAGTAGCGACAGAAAATACTATGAAAATCAATTGCTCTTCTTTTTTTTTTTTTCAAGCATTCTTCAAATTATCTTCTTTTCTGTTCAACGGAAGAAAGAAACTCGAACAAGTTAGGACAAGTTTCTGAGGTTAGCTGTCTCTTTTTAAGATGCTAAAATGCATTACCCAAACCACCAGCTATCAGCATTTGTTACATTTAACCTAGTCTCGCTCACAGTACGTTCTTAAAGACCTAACTGACAGATTTATATTCGCTTGTTGTTCGTTAGATGCAAAGCTGTAAATGAAGTGAAAACTGTGCATAACACAAGCTGAAAGTGCAGTTAGCGCTGCATCCTCTAGGCTATCTCGGGTCATGTCTCGACAGCACAAGTAGGATTTGAGATGTTGGCAGATTTTGTTTTGTCACCTCAGATTCACTCCCAAACCCAGAGCGCAGCAGTGTTGTTTAATCAGAGCAGAGCGATCTCTCTATATATGCAAACGCCTGCCATTTTAAGAGCTGCACACAAACACAGACGTCCGGTGTTAGGGCTGTGTGGGGAAACACCTGGGTGTGTTTGTGCTATCATCAAACGCTCAGTTTGGAATATGAACCTACAGTCGGTTTGGTTACTGTGATGCTTTGTGTGTCGGGCAGGTGCATAAGCTTTGTGCGTTTCTTTTTTTTATCTGCAGGCTGTTTGACCAGAGATCAAGAGACATGGAGAGTCTGAGCCACATCTCTGCTTGTCTACGTTTGTGAGCTGGGTTTGAGTCAGGTGAGCCAATATGAATGCAAAATAAAAACAAGGAGTAAGCACAAAGGTTATTTTAGTCAATTAAAACTAAAACTATCGGTCAAAACTTTTAGTTAACTGAATTAAACTGTAAAATGTTATGAATGGAAATGAATGGAAAAACTGAAACTAAACAAAATTAACAATGGCCACTGAAAAACTGTCCAAACTCGGTCCTGTAGGGCCGGTGTCTTGCTAAGTTTAGCTCCAACTTGCCTCGTAACACCTGCCAGGAAGTTACTAGTATATCTAGAAAGAGCTTGATTATCTGGTTGAGGTGTGTTTGATTAAGGTTGGAGCTAAACTCTCCAGGACATCGGCCCTCCAGGAGTTTGGACACCCCTGGGCTGCATCCAAAACCGCATACTTCCATACTATATAGGACGCTAAAAACAGTATGCGAGCCGAGTAGTATGTCCCAATTCATAGAATTCGAAAATCATTATGCGAGAAGTACCCGGATGACCTACTACTTCCGGCGAGATTCTAAAGTGCGCATCCCATGCACGCTGCACTATCCCATGATACCCCGCGAGAAAATTCATGAATTGGAGTGAAGCGACGCAACTGACGCTGGTAGGTCACTTGACCACGACAAAATGGCGGATGTAGTACGTCCAAATTTCATATCCAATTTTCATTCATACTGCTCACATTCATACTGTGTAGAAAGCACTTTTCTAACGGCCGATTAGTACGTTTAAATTCAAATACAGGACCTACTGAGTAGTAGGCGGTTTCGGACGCAGCCCTGGTTTAGAGAAACATCTGTAGATGCGCTTTTAGAGATATCACATCAGTCAAGCACATGATTTCATAATTATTTTTAACCCTTTAATTGCCTGTTCTACCAAATGGTTTACTGTTTTAAATAATGACTGTTAAAGTCATTTAAAGATTGACTGTTTTAAATAGTGGTTTACACTACACAGCATTGTTGAATTACAAAAAAAAATCTACACTACACTTGTTTTCTTGTTTTTCTTTTTTACAATAAAACCAAAATAATGTGAAATGAGAATCTGAAATATTTGATGGCATACTTCAAAAATTAAAGTTGATTAAGTCTTTAAAAATGTTTTATTTTGAATATGTTTTTAAATAAATTGGTCTTACACTTCATATTTTCAGATTTTTTTCATAGTATATGTATTCATTCCAGTGCTTTTACCATAAACCGACATAGTAACCGTTTGGTAGAGATTGATATTTTAGAAATTATGTGGGGGGAAAAAAAAGAAATAATGCATTGAGTGTGTTAACTAGCGACATTAGGAGTTAAGAAATGCGATCCACATTTTTTTTTCTTGGTGGGACAGTTTTAAATTAAACATACAAACATCTTGTTATTTGCCAAAAAATATAATCTAGTAAGCATGTTCATCTACATATACAATGTAATCTTTCATATAAAGAGGATTGTTTACGATTTTCATATTTTTAACTTTAATTCATTGCATGTGCATGGATTGAGCAAGAGTTAATGTAAATTGTGCAAACGCCTATCTTTGCTTTGGTTGACACTGGACATGTTAAATTAGAATAGCTGAAACTGAAACTAAATATATAAATTGTATTGTATTGACAAAATAAAAACTAAACACAAACTATTATTAAAATCGAACTTAAACTTAACTGAAACGTACAGCAAATTTCAAATCCGCATCAAAATAAAAATTCATTTATAAATGGAAAACTATAATAACTTGGTAAGCCCCTTTTTAGTTGTTTTTTTGTTAACATGACTGTCATGCAGTGTGTAAACTTGATGTGTTTGAATGTGAAAGGTCTGCAGAGTTTTAAACATGAATTGCATGACAACTAAAGTCATCTCCTCACAGAGCGAATCAATTCTAAACTACTGAAATGAGCCGTCAGCAGTTTCAGTTTAACTTGTGTAAATGATCTCTGTAGAGTCATACATAATGGCTGCCTACTGTCTTCACTGACTGCCTGCAAACAGCGTCTTCTTTGACCCTTAAACACCTTAGTTGGTTATTGTTATTGACATCACAGGCTCCAGACTATGAGCAAATGGTTGCATTTTGTGACCATTTTCCTCCCAGTATGACTAAAATTTCCAGAAAATGTGCACTGATTAAAAAATAGCCAACCCTGTGTTAATGCACATTTTGAAGTATCGCTTGAAAAACAATTTGAATGTAAATTCTTTAGTTTACAGAAGAATTATGCTAGCTTTAAGTGGTTTTGGACTTGTACAAAAAAAGAGTTTATACAAATAATAGGAGATGGAAATGCGTTTGCCGAATAAACTCTGGTGTAGCGAGCATTTCACCCATGTGACTAATCAATTTTCATTATGCTTGCCTTGTTTCCTGTTGACTAATAAGTTACTAATACAGTCAGACGCTCTGACAGCGTGCCTAATTCACATTTTCAGATTGTTTTGTCTTTTTTTGTGAACTTTGAACAGATTTGTTTCAATTTAGGATGGAAAGCCAGCTAATGACATTCGGACGTTCCGGGAATATGAGAGACATAAGATGCATTGCTGTGAAATCTAATGAGCATGTAGTATTTATCTAGTATCTATGTTCAAGCTCTCCGATGCAAATCACAAATTAATCAAAAATTTCAAAGCTAAATGTCACATCACTGTCTCAGTCCACAAAACTGATGCAAAAAACAGCTGAAACATTGTACAACAATAATCACGTTAGGTTTTTTAATCCAAAAATTGCCAGCCGTTACCGAATTATTAAAGTAATAAAAATGTAATTACTTCAATTTTGTTGATCAGTCAATTAGTTGTGCTTTTATTTTTGTACTGAATGTCTTGCATTGTATGCACAGTTTCTTGTTTATGATAAGAGAATTTGCAAGGGAGGAGAATTCAGTCTAGCACTTTCAGTCGTGAGTAATCTAAACACATCTGATTCGCCACTGCATTCATAAATGTTTTATTGGTTATTCTGCCGTTCACCACAATAAGTAAACAAGCAGCAGTGTGCACAGGTCTATAATGCCTCGAATTGACACTCTTAATTCAGTTACACATTTCACTTCATAATAGATTTGCTTGAATAATGCAGCAGGGCTGCACGATACTGGGAAAATATATGATTTTGTTGTTGAGTGTTGTGATTTTTAATATTTTTTTGCCATTTATTTTCCTATGAGAAATACTAATTTTATTAGCTTTTAAATAATTATGTTATCATCAAAAGAAAAACATTATAGATATTTTTCTGATCTAATTCAGGCTAAAAATAACTATGTCAAGGGGCAAACTTTAGACTTTAAAACCTCAGCAGTTATTCTGATTCTTATTCGCTGTTGTCATTTTCTTCGCTTGTCTTTACTCCCATCATTATTGTTTATTTGAAGTCTGCACTGAGGCTCTAGGTTCACTTTTGGGCTTGATCTAGCCTGTAGCATAACAGCACCTACTGAGGAGGCGGGTATAAGGATAGTAAAGGCCCATCTGATTGGTCAAAACTTGGATAAATAAATGGATAAATAATATGCCTGCAACACACAAATGCTTGGCACTTAATAAATGTCATTTGCAGATATTGCAAATACTATTATTGTGATAAAGGTATTTATTTCGATATACTGTGCAGCCATAGAGCATTTTTGTTCCTTAGTATTGAGTATCCTGATGGACTCGTATGCTTGTTAGTGTTAACGTAAAGGAATTACACAGCTGTAAGATCTGAAAACTGAACTGAACCCATCTGAGCTAAACTGAACCAGATCTCATAACGTACTCAGGCTGATTATCTTCTGATGTTTTAACATTAGACTCGGTCTTGGATTGATATGGTAAATTTACTGCCATTACTTTTGTCATACTGTTTGTACACTCAAAGAGGATTGAGGAAGTTTCCAAAATTGAAATTCAGATATGATATTAGGCATTCGGTTTTCGGAATGCACCGTAAGCAGTAGACCAATTGCAACAGACTGGGCTATCTGACCAATCAGAGAATAGCTAAATGAAATAAAAGAAATGAATAGAGAATAGAGAAATGAAATGACTTGAAATGCATATTATGAGAAAAGGAGACCTCCTTGACTTACAAGTAGTGTAATTGTGGCACTTTAAAGAATAAGAACTATGTAGCGAACAGTAATTTAAAATAGCTTAGTTTCTATCACTTGATTATTTGAAGAAATTTAAAATATATGAAAGAACATACTTAAAATAGTTTTCTGATATCACATGGTTTGTGTTGATCTTAGCTGATTTAAACTCATCACTTTATTGTGTCCTCTATTAAAGTATTTATTATAGACAGAAAATGCCATTTAGATGCAAAATAAATTTGTGGTCAATGAGGAAAACATTTGCATGGCAAACATTTGCATGTTCTCTAGTCAGACACTGATAGGTAAGAATGTGCAATATTTATTATTGTCTACTGTAATATAGTAACTCACTTTGCTAAAAAACAAACCAAAAAAAGCATATTGAGTCCAAACGCATCATATGTGTAATGACATTTATTAGAAAGCAGTTAGAATGACCCTAGAATTGAAGTTATGAAGGGAATTAAAACTTGTTTTGTGTTTTTGTTTTGATATTTGAGATATGACAATAATATCACAAAAGCAAGAGTGCAGTTTTCTTAAATATCAGCATGTGGGAATGATAGCTAATGTGACATTGATTTTATATCACAGTTCAACAAATAAGAAGTAAATATTAAGTGTGTTGCATTTTAGACACAATTTTGTCTCTTTTTTTTCGGTTTTGACAATGGAGATGCGTATTTGTGCATTTCAGAGCTGCACTGCAGTGTTTCGTTTCTGAGTGAACCTGTTGTTCATTGAATCAATGAATCGAGTGAGCCAATGATTTAGTAATCTATTCATAAAGACAGTCACTTGCTTTATTTTTAAACGATTTAGCCATATTTTATGACTAACCATTAATTCAATTAATCACTTATTAACACATGGACTTAACAGTACCAACTTTTAGGGTTTAATTTAAATATTAATGACCAGACTAGGCTAGCTAATGCATCAACACAAAAACACACTCGGCTAAATATTAATCGATGCAACCCCCCCATACTGACAGGTGTGATTTAGGTTATGATTTCAGTGTAATAGCATTCAGTTAATTGACCTTATTCTACAATGCGGAAGTGTACTCGATTTGTTTTTGCAATAGTTTTAGAACTTCTGATTCAGTTGCCTATGGGAGAAATGACTAGAAAAAAAACAGCAGAAAACGGTCAAAACTGCTTGCTCTACAAACAAGTGTGTTCATGACTATACATTTAAAAGTAGAATAATATAATAAAAAATATCAGTTTGCAACATCAAGCAGCATAACGAGCTGTTTTTAACATCTAAAAATCAATAGAAGTGAATGAGACTGGAATGGAAAAGATTCCAATGGCTGCGTCCACTCGTAGGTTAAGAATAAGGTCAATACAACTCTTCCCTACACTGGGTCATAACTACATGCATCGCTGCGACCATAAGAGTAAAGCTATCTTTTCCATGTTAAAAGGAGTTTTTGTCCTAACCATCCACAATAGTGGTGCCCAAAATTTCTGTTTTAGAAACGCTTTCTATTTCTGCGACGTCACGGCTGAACAAAAGCATAAACTACTATGACATAGATCACCTCAGGTACTGATTATGGGCTTTATTCAGTGTTGAATGCTACTAGTGTGGGTGTCAATATGTGACATTTATAGCCAAACTGAAAGCATAAGCCGATGGTTTAACTCAGATCTTGAAAATAAAAGAACTAGCAAACATATAGTTTGAAAATAAACATGGGAACTGTGACTCAAACCAACAAATATCAGTCACTGACATGTACATTTAATAATGTTAAAGATATTAAATAGATATTAATAAAATTATACTGTAGTTTAATAGTGAAGTATGCCATGCGCTCTTTCGTTTTCAGATTTTGTTGCGTTAATCTTATAAACAGAACAACTTCAATTATTGACTTTGAGATGATGTTTTTGTAGGTGGGAGACATTGGCTCAGAGGTTAGCACTGTCATCTTAAAGCAAGAAGGTCACTGGTTCAAGTCTTTTCTGAGTCAGTTGGCATTTCTGTGTGGAGTTTGCATGTTCTCCCCGTGTTGGCGTGGGCTTCCTCCGGGTGCTCCGGATTCAAAGACAGTTCAAAGACATGTGGTATTGGTGAATTGAATAAACTCAATTGGCCGTAGTGTATGTGTGTGTATGGGTCTTTCCCAGTACTGGTTTGCAGCTAGAAGGGCATTCGCTGTAAAACATATGCTGGATAAGTGAATGAATGAATGTTTTTGTAGGTGGAGGTGACATTACTTATGATGTTCATCATATACGAAATGAGACTGGATGTTCTTAATGATTGAGTATTTAGTAATGACATAATTACTGACAATTGAAAAAGAGGGTGGAGGGAGAAAATTGTTTCACAGACTGAAACATTTGTGTTTATGTCTCAGAAGAATGTGAAATAAAGAATATAAAGCAATTACTCAACTAGTGCGAATCATGACCTTTTGATTAATTAGATTATTCAATTTTGTTGGGAGTACAGTAGACTATTCAGCACTTAAATGAGTGGTATTTAAATTGCTAGTATACAAACTGCTTGTCACATCGTGTGTTGTTAGGACACGTTGTTATATGCATGTATTTTTTCTTCTTTTTCATGTCTTTCCTGTGTTTTCTCTTAGGAGGACCATGCTCAGCTCAGAGCGAAATGTGGTTGAGGACTGGCTCTCAGAGTTCAAGGTGAGCAGAATTTAATATGATGTGATGTGATGTTTTTTTATTTTTATATAGCTCACTCAAATTAAATTCTCCCTTCCCTAGTGATCTGAGCTCAATGTCCCATTAACCACATTTGCTTCTGGAATGTCAGATTTTAATGGAGGAATATTTTCAGCATCAAGTTAATTCAATTCCAGGCTGTTTCAGGTTGAGGCTGCATAGTCATGTCAACCAATGTTTTTTTTTGTTTTTTTTGGTTTCCTTAGGCGTTACCTGACGAGCAAATCCACCGCTATTCTGGCAGTCTACGTCTGAAGAAAGCTCTGGTTTCTGCTCTCTATGCTGTTATTCAGGAGCAGCCCAGCAGTGAGGTATGAAGAGGTGTTTGAAGCGCTTCAGGACAGATTCATGTTTTATTGAACTATGTTATGTGTAGAGGGTTTTCTGTCAGATGATGATTTATTATTGATTAGTTGGGATTCTCGTGACTTGGTTTTATTGATGCATCCAGCATTATTATTTGGTCAAATAAAAAATGAATATAAATATTAGATTAATATTTTGCCCCGTTAAAGAAACACTCCACTCTTTTTTGGAAATAGGCTCATTTTACAACACCTACAGTTGAGTTTTACCATTTTTTTAAACCATTCAGCTGATCTCTGAGTGATTTTTAGCTTAAGCTTTTAGATTTAGTTTAGCATAAAACATTGACTGCGTCAGAAATCGCCTGCTACTCAGTAGGTACTGCATTTGAATTTACTACTTGACTGTTAGAAAAATACGTTCTTTACAGTATGAATGAAAATCTGACATACTACATCCCGCATTTTGTCATGATCACGTTGCGCATTTCACAATCTCGCCAGAAGTAGTAGGTCATCTGGGTACTTTTCGCATTTTGTTTTTCGAATTCTATGAATTCAGACATACTACTCAGGCTCGCATACTGTTTTTACATACTATATAGTATGAAAGTATGCGATTTCGGACGTAGCAATTGAATCAGATTAGAACATTAATATCTTGCTCAAAGTAAAAGAAAAAAGGAAAGAGTTATTTTCAGTTGTGGGCTGCTCGGTGGCACAGTGAGTAGCACGATCGCCTCACAGCAAGAAGGTCGCTGGTTCGAGCCTCGGCCGGGTCAGTTGGCATTTCTGTGTGGAGTTTGCATGTTCTCCCCGTGTTTCCGTGGGTTTCCTCCGGGTGCTCCGGTTTCCCCCACAAGTCCAAAGACATGCGGTACAGGTGAATTGGGTAGGCTAAATTGTCCGTAGTGTATGTATGTGTGTGAATGGGTGTGTGTGGATGTTTCCCAGAGATGGGTTGCTCATCTCCTCATCCACCACCAGTGTGCAGCATCCACCTGGATAACGTAACGGCAGCCATATTGCGCCAGACCGAACACTACCTGATTGGTGGAGAGATTAAGTCAATTATCATATGGGGATGGTTAGGAGGCCATGATGGACAGAGGCCAGTGGGCAAATTTGGCTAGGATGCCGGGGTTAAACCCCTACTCTTTTTCAAAGGACATCCTGGGATCATCCAAAGGACCTCGGTTTGTCTCATCCGTAAGACCGCACTCACTGAGCAATATAGAATTCCCATCAATATACTGGGGCGTTAGGACCAACACAGACCGCAGGTTGAGCAGGCGCCCCCTGCTGGTCTCACTAACTCCCATCCAGGTACTGACCGGGTGCAACCTTGCTTAGCTTCAGTGGGCGACCATGTGAGAGTTGCAGAGAGCTAGCTGCCGGGTAATAATCAAGGCACTTTACCACGACTGCAGCAGGCGCAATGATATTACAGCATTGTTATCTAGTTGGGTTGTTCTCTAGTTCCTAGCTGGGGACTTTTTTCAGGTGTGGAGTGTTGCTTTAAGAAACACAAAGAAAAAAAGAATAACTTTTTTTTTTATTATAGCTATATAGCTAAAAAAATACTGAGTTATTATAGTTGGCTAAAAGTAAAGCCATAAAACTAAAATCATTTTTGAAAAGTTGCATTTAAAATGCTTTTAATATATATTTTTAATGCATTTCATTTCACTTACATTTCAGGTGATTGCAAATAATATATTATGATATATTATGATATATAGAATGTTATATGCAGTTTGTCTTAAATATGATGCTTCCTTATGCTTGTGTGTGTTTTTATTTATTAATGTGGCAGTGCTTGTGTCCCATATTGTCTGTTTACTTCACATCACTGTTTTGTTTTTGTTTGTTTTGCGTCTGCTCCTCTGTAGCTGCTGGCTCCGGTGTGCCATCAGTTATTTGAGTTGTACCGGAGCTCAGAGGAGGGTTTGCGGCGTTTCACACTGCAGTTCCTGCCTGAACTCATCTGGGTGTACTTGAGTCATTCAGCCAGCAGAGAGCGATACCGCAATGGCTGTGTGGAGGCCCTGCTGTTGGGGATCTATAACCTGGTAAGAGGACGATGACTGTGCTAGCGTTAGCTTTCATTTCCTGAAAAACATGTCTTTAATTGACATGCGGATTGCGTACGTCTTGTGCTGCAGGAAATTGTGGACAGTAAAGGATATGGCAAACTGCTGTCATTCACCATCCCTTCCCTTTCCAAGCCTTCAATATACCATGAGGTATGAAGAAACATACAGACGCCCTTTAATCTGATCTTTATAGGATGTCTGAGATACAGGAGATATCAATATCTTCTGGTTTTATTATGTTACGGTATTATTCATTAGAAAGTAATGTAATGTAGAATTTTATTTGTGCATTTTTAGAAAAATAAAACTGGTTGCTAAGGTTTCCTGGACTCTTTCTAGTGTTCTCTGAGTTGATTTGTTATTAGATGGTTTATAAGGTGCACAAAGTGAAAACGTCAAAACAATCATGCCCCTTCCCCAACATGTCCCCAACATGACCTTTTTTTCAATCTCTTTTTTTCAAAATGCGCCTTTAATCCAGCTCTTGTGGTATGTTAAAAATATAAGGGTGACTGTTATGATTTACTTGCTTATCGTAGTCATTACATAAACTGGGACAAAATAACTAGGTACTATCTCTGAATCTAACCTTAACCCATGAATTACCTTTAATAACCCAGTTAATTAAGTGGAATAAGTTCATTGTTAGTACAGATTAATTACACATACTGTAAAATATGGTATGGGGTCAAGTATATATTTCTGCCATACATTTTTACTAAATACAGAAATCTAATTAAAAAGAAGAAAATGGTTAAAGGGGTAGTTCACCCAAAATGTAATTTTTTAAATTTTTTTTTATTTAACCTCATATTAAATAACAAAATACTTTTGTTTATCTATCGAACACAATGGAAGATATTTCAATTCAGATCTGAATTTGAAGTCTCAAATCTGACGTCTTTAGACATGAGGGGTAGGTTTAGGGTTATTAAAATCTTCAGTTAAATATATTTTGGGCAAACTGTCCCATTAAAGCTTGACATCTTAAACATTAATACTTTAGTAATTCTTTAGATGGCAATATAACACTAAAATAACAAAATGTATTTAAAAATATATTTCAAATCTGCTGTTTAATGATGAATTAACTGGGTGAAATTAATTAGCAAATTGTAACAGAAAGCTGTTAAAAACCATAGGTTGACTACAAACTAATTTTACAGGAAATTAAAAAGGTATTTTTTTTTAAAGAGTTAAATTGATCTGCAACATGCATAAGAGCTGGTTTAAGATACTCTCCCACTTTCACCAAGCTGGTATTTAACTGATTTATTTTGGAGGCCACATTGACCATCTACAAAGTACCCAAAATCCCTCTGAAACTACCCAACAGACCACAAAAACTAGCTTAGACTGATTTTATCAGGATCTGACACTTATTCACATGCTCTGTCAATGAAAACAAGGCCTCGAGTGAAATCATACAAAATGTTATTCATTGGTTTCAATTGAACTACTGCATGAATATTCAGTCCTTTGTGTGCCTCAAATGAATGAATGATTAAATCCAAATGCATTTATACTTAAACGCAGCCATCCAGCCTGGGGTCCATGGCGTTGACCGAAGGAGCCCTGAACCAGCATGACCTCATCCGGGTGGTGTACAGCGGTCTGCTGTCTCAGAGAGAGACTTTCACCTCACAGAACAGGTATGCTTCTTGTCAAACTGTATTTTTTGGTAGCATTTCCTTGTGAATATTTCTAGGCATTTGATTAATCGCACACTGGACCGTTTTTTTTATGGTGAATCAGCTGCTACTTCTTCCTGCACGTTGAAACGGGCTGTAATGAAATCTCTGCATTTTTATTTATTTTCATTAAGCCACTGCCGGAGCTTCATGACAACGAGATCCGTGCAGATGTAGTGTGATTTGTTATTACCTGTTTCAGTGTTAGATACACGGCGACAGTCGCTGACTCATAATGTACCGCTGTCTTATATGTTGATGTAAAATTATGCAGATGTCACAGGGGTTTTGTGTAACAGCAGTGTGTGTGTGTGTGTGTGTGTGTGTTTCTCCTCCAGGTTTGAGGTGCTGTCATTTCTAATGCTCTGCTACAACTCAGCCGTGGTCTTCATGCCTGCGTCGTCCCACCAATCGGCTTGCAGAATGAGCACACGGTAAGGAGAGTGCACAGATTGTCTTTTCTACTAATGATCCGGGAACATTTCAGCCTGTCTGTCTTGGTTCCTCTAAAAATTTCTTGCTGGAACAGAGAGGGATTGAATGTAAAAATGTATTAAATAGAAGACCAGACAAACCCCATCAATAAAAATAATGCCTGTTCCTCTAGTAAAATCATTTAAAATGTTTTCCATTCAAATTGATGAAGCTGTAATGACACTTACTTCACTGACATAGATTTTCAATAACTAGGGTGACCACATGTACTGTTCGTTTATTTTCCAGGACAATTTTAATAAATTATTATATTTATTTATAGAATAAACATTGATTAAACTGAAATGAAAGCTATGCCAATAATGTACCGTAATGCTTGTAATTTCAGCACTTGTCACTATGAGGGCTTTTATAAATTACAAAAACTGACTGCAAGTTTGTTGATTATTAATATAAACCAAGATTTAGTGGCTTTTTAAAAATTATTATAATTTCTAATAGATTTTAAGTAGTCCAGCAATGACTTTCAAAATTTGACAAGTTTAAGTGAGAAAACAGTTTTGCAAAATATAATCCTCTGTTTCAGCTGTTTTTAGTGTATCAACTTATTATAAAAAAGATCATATTTTACTCTATATTTAACTTTTCCTAAAAATAAATAAATAAATAAAAAGTTGTAGTGTTGCAAAAATAGCCTAATAAATAGCCAATCATGTCATAGTATACTGTAAAGAACAAAAAAATCACCATCCAATCACATTTTGCATATAAATGAAGGCGGAACCCTATGTCATCGGCCATCAAGCCATTTCCAGTGTCAGTGATATAAAGATAGGATGATAGTCAGATTAAAAAGTGATTTTTATTATATTTATGGAAAGATAAAAACATAAATGAACATTTCAAAGGTATGTGTAAAGAAATCCATCAACACCTCTCAGATAACCACTGAATCTGTGTTTTAACCTAGAATGATGTCAATAAAATATTTTGTGAACTATATTTCACTTAGCACATTACGTTTACCTCAGGAAAGTAATGTAATGTCCAAAACTCATTAGTTAATGGGGGGAAAAAGAGAAGAACAGACCACCAATCGGCTTGCAAAATGGAGAATGCACGAGCTGTCTTTCCTGCTAATGATCCACTAACATTGCGGCTCTCTCTCTCTCTCTCTCTCTCTGTCTCTCCCTCCCTCACTCTCTCTCACTCTCTCTCTCTCTCTCTCTGAAATTTCTTGCTGGAACGGGCAGAGATGGAATGATTAAATGGATTAAATGGAATATTGATTTCAAGAGAGAAAGAGCGAAGGATTTCAGTGTCGGGTCACGGCATTAGCATAAAGACCTCCAAATAAACATGTCATTAGAGATTTTCTCAGAATCTGTCTTTATGCTTTAGGCTGTGTGTGAGCGGATACCCACGACAGCAGATGAAGTCCTGGAAGGAGCCATGTAACCGTGTGCGGTTGGAGCCAGAGTTTATGGTGCAGATGCTGAGTGCTGTTTACTATGCCATGTATGTTTGCTGAACTCTACATTTTCTTATAGATGTAAATTTACTGCTGTTTTGTTTGTTCCATACCACTGTAATATGAGGAATGTTTAATGTAGATGTTGGATGATTTTGGATGAATCCTTAAAGGGATAGTTCACCCAAAAAATTAACATTCTGTCATCGTTTACTTTCCCTTCACTTGTTTCAAACATGAGTGGCACGGTGGCTCAGTGGTTGGCACTGTTGCCTCACAACAAGAAGGTAGCTGGTTCCAGTCCCGGCTGGGCCAGTTGGCATTTCTGTGTGGAGTTTGCATGTTCTCTCCGTGTTCACGTGGGTTTCCTCTGGGTGCTCCACTATAAGTGAATTGGATGAACTAAATTGACCTGTGGTGTATTAGTTTGTGTGTGTATGGGTGTCTCCCATAACTGGGTTGCAGCTGGAAGGACATTCGCTGCGTAAAACATATGCTGAAATAGTTGGCGGCTCAGTCCTCTGTGGTGACCCCTGATTAATAAGGGACTAAGCTGAAGGAAAATGAATGAATGAATGTTTCAAACATGTTTGAATTTTTGAACACAAAGGAAGATATTTTGAAGAATGTTGTAAACTGGTAGTCATTGACATGCTTAGTAGGGAAATAATACTATGGAAGTCAATGCCTACCAGTTTCAAACATTCTTAGAAATATTAGAATTTGTAATTCATTAAATTCATAAAAGATTTGAAAACATTTGGCGACAACAAATGGCGAGTCAATGTAATTCAGTGTGTTATTTTTCCCACTACTTGACAAAGAAGGATTCCTCACATTTATTTGAAGAGAGGTGCATTTTTTTTTTAGTATGATGTCTTTCGAACATAAAAGCATATAGCGCTTTGATCGGTTTGCAGTAATATGACATCAAAACTAATTCCACAATTTAATAATGGATTTTTGTTAGAAAAAATTATTGTTTTATGTACTTTTTAATATCGGAACTGTCTGTTCATATTCAAAAACATATCCTAAAGTATGTTAAAAATAATTAGCGGCAACATTGATATTAATATGAAGTGTTTCATGAGCATCAAATCAGCATATTACATTTTTTTTTAATAGAACTGAGTAATAAATTAGTGCTGGGCAAAAATTAATAGCGATTAATTGCATCCAAAATAAAAGTTTGTTTTGACATAATTTAAGTGTGTGTACTGTGTTTATTATTTATTATGTCTAAATAAATACACACATGGATGCATATATTTGAGAAAATGTTTATTTATATTTAGATATAAAATTTGTGTATATGATACAAATGATGTATAAATGTAACAAAATTGTTTTGGTTTCTATGTATGTGTGTATCACATATACATAATTAATATTACGCGTGCATGTATATGTAATAAACGCACATAAATTATGTTAAATCAAACATTTATTTTGCGTGTGATTTAATCATAATTAATCTTTGACCAGCACAAAAAACCCACTGAAAATTCAGGATTGCCATCACTGAAATTAATACATTTTTCTAATATATTAAAACACAGTGGTTTATAAATTATAATAATACTTTCAAATATTCCAACATTTTCAGTGTTTTGTTTTTTTAATTTAAAAAAATGCAGCCTTAGTGAGCATTAACTTAAGTGTATTAAATCCATTTCAATGTTCAGGGCTAATTTTGCATTAGAAAATATTGTGTTTTTGAATAGAATGGTCAGTCAGATAAATGGTTAATAATGATCTCATCTTCACTCCAGTTATAATGGCCAGTGGGATCTGGGGAGAGAAGCTTTGGATGACATCCTCTACCGAGCACAGCTAGACCTCCATGCCCAACCATTACTGGTAAAAGCTGTCTGCACACCAATGCATTATGTGAAATACCTTTGTTACAGTACACTTGGGGAAAATACAGTGTGGTCTGAAAGTCTGAGATTTTTTTTGGTCCTCATTTGAACCTGGAATAATCAATGTTTAAAAAAAATGAAAGACATGTTACAATGTAAAGTGAAGATAGAATATTAAATATAATGTTAACTCTTTTGCATGGATGATGAAATGTTTTTAGCAGCGCCGCTATCGACCTTTTTCAGGGTTCTGATTGGCCAGCATGGCTTTACGGTTAGGGTTATGTCACCACCTATTAGTTTAGCATGATTTTGACAGTACTTCGTAGTGTGCTATTGCATTTCATGTGGTTAAGAATTTTTTTTAAGGAAGGAGGGTAAATTCAGTTAAAAATATATATATTCATTTGTCAGCGCCAATACCCTAGTGGTCAAGTGTGCTGACATGTAGAACTGAAGTGCTCACTGTGACCCAAGTTTGATTCCCGACTTGAGGTCCTTTGTCAATCCTTCTCATTTCTCTGCTCCGTATGTTTTTCTGTCTTTATGCCACTGTCCTATCTAATAAAGGTGGAAAATGTATATGAATATGTAAAATAAAAAAATATATATATATATATGCATTTATCCATGTATGTGCGGACTAGGCCTAAAATGTAAGCAAGTATTTGCTGGAGGTAAAAGCTGTAAAGACTCGATTCTCATCTTCAAAAGGGGTGGTGAGCAGCAGCTCATTTGCATTTAAAGTGACACACATGAAAACTTGCTTGCTTTTGATTCCACCCCAAAAAAAGAAACGTTTATAATGAATGATGATCCATAAGGTATTATTAGGCAAAACTTCACAGATGCATGCTGGGACACCAGACTTACAGCACATCTTAATAGATGGGTGCATAATAGGATGCCTTTACTTTTACTATTGCGATTTTATTAAAATGTAACTTTTGGTTTATGTGGTTCTCAAAATGTTACCTTTTAAATATAATCAGCATTAATCAATTTCATTGGTGGACTTTTGGGACCCACTCTAATATAATGGTAATTTCTAATGTTGCTGTGTTCTTCATAGTTCATGTATCTTTCAAGAATAACCTTTAAATGACATGTATGTATGCATGTAATATTTGACCACATTGCACTAACCTCTGATCCTCAGGTGGCAAATGCAATTAGTCGCTCTCTTCCGTCCCGTCCTCCAGAGGGCTCACGGAATCTTCTGGAGGTGGAAGTAACGCCTGCTGGGAGATGCGTCTCTCAGGCTGCTGTCACTGCCGCCTCAATCCGCCGCCTCCGCTGGAAACGAGAAGGTACGTCGAATATACACACACAGAGTCAGAAAATATACCCTTCATTATATACCCATCATTTTATTTTGCTTGTTTTCTGCACGTTCATTTCCTCCATGATCATTAAAATCATAAAGTGAACATTTACATGACATCCCTGACAGTCCATCCATTACACCCATTCAAGCATCAGGAAAAGGAGGACATTGTTGTGTGTGTGTGTGAAATTTTCCCTCTGTCAGCATCATGTTTAGTTGGCTCACTGTCTTCACCTCAGATTGTTTTGATTTCTCAACCACGGCTGAATTCTACGCCTCCGTCACCCCCAGCCGATACACTCCTCCCACGGAGAGAGCCGACAATCCTGTGCCATGCGGGCGGATAAAGTGCACCATTCAGCTAACCTTGCAAGGGGGTAGGCAGGGGCTCAGGAGCATCTCACCATTAGACAGTCCATACACAAGCCCTGCCCTTGTTCATCATAGAAAATCTCCATTGGCATAAATATTACACAAACTCCACTGCATGAAAAAAAAACTTCCTTTTGTCTGTTACTAGTTTCTCCACATACCTTAGTGTTGTACTGTCATCATTTGTGTTTAATCCTTTCATTTGTGGTCAGGAGACAGTGCTTGCAAGGCAGGAATGAATGATTAACTTTTTTTTTGCTTCTCCACAAACATTGAAATTCATTTATCTTGTGTTACATGATGTACAGATTTAATCATACATAATTTCGAGGACAGTTTAGTTATGTGCACTATACTTTGACTATACTATACTTTTCAAAAACTCCAATACATGTATGGTTTGTGTTCAATAATAATATAATAATAATAATAATAATAATGCCATTATTCACTAATTACTTAATCCATCATTATTCAATAATTGCTTAATCCATATAAACATGTTTAATATTGTGAGTGATGAAAATAGTTTCATTGTTTTTTGGAAACTATGATCTTTTGTAACTTCATGAGTCTTGAACAGGATTCCAACGGTTCATGGAGATTCTGGAATGTCATGGAATTTTAAAATGTCTTCCAGACATTAAATGTTATTTTTTGTTGCTGTTTTGTTCAAGTGATGTAATATGAGGGATTTTTTTTTTAACTAATATCTGATACATTTATTTATTTAATTTTTATTATTATAATATTATGCAAAAGGTACACAAATTTGGATCACATACAAATGGAAGAAAAAGAAAAAAACAACAACAAAGAACATATGACAACAAAACAGTCAGGTAATGGTGTGTGTGTGTGCGTGTGTGCATGTAAAGGTAACGGGGTGGACAGGTCACATAAATAAGAGAAAATTTCTATATATATAACAGTAGAAATTATAGGTCGTACATATCAATTAATGAGATTTTTATAATATATTATCATTATTATTATTTATGTATTTTATCTTGTGTATTATTTATTACTGTTGATGACTTTTTAATTGTTAGAATATTTTTATAATTATAGAAAAGAGTTATTTATAAAATGTGGTAAACTTATTTTGTTTTGCCATGACATAGCCAGAGAGACTGATATGGCAATAAACTCAAAATTCTCTCTCTCTATCAATAAATGAAGCAAATAACATAGATATAAATAAAACATTGATAGTAACCAATCAGTGGTAAGGAGTGACACAATATGAGGGATTTTTGTTTGACGATTAAAATTTGTAATTTAACTAAATGTAATTTTTCTATGCAGTATTTTTATATCACGCTGTTTCACGCCTATTGTTGTTGTTGTTGGTTGTTTTTCAGTGCTGTCACACACAGTCACCAGTCTGTTATTATTATTATTATTATTATTATTATTATTATTATTATTATTATTATTATTATTATTCCTTTTATTTAGCCAGGAAATCACATTGAGATATTACTACTATCTTTTTTTCCAGTGAGACCTGGACAAGAAGGCAGCACATAAAAATTACATACAAAAATCACATCTGCCCTTTAAAACTGCATACAAAAGACGTTTAAAAGAATTAATAGTTGGCAATGTAGCAAGGCTGAGTGTCTTTTGTAATTCATTGCAAATACAAGGGGCATAGAAAGTACCCCTGAACTGTCACCTAAATACAGGAGCCAGAATGAGACTACATGTTAACTAAGACTAACATATTAGAATAATCTAAGTTTGAAGAACTTTGGCTTCAAAATGACCACTTCAAAGACTGTGTGTTAAACATAAAGTTTGTAAAACAGTTATCGAGCTATCAAATATAGGAGAGGGAACACGCCATTGCCACGCAAACAGGAATTACTCCGATTTTTTATTTATTTTTTTATTATTTTTTTTTTGTTGATAAATTTACCTATTACCTAAAAATGGAGGTAAATTATCCATTGTTGTATCCATAGTCTCATATTGGCTATTAAAGTCATGCTAAATTTATATTCAAACTAAAACCATTTTAATATTGTTATTATTTTAACATGAACTTTTTTTGGTTTTGAAGTGGGAACCCTGCTTTAACATCACATTTAATGCATCCGTGTTGAATACAAATGTTCATTACTTTAAAAAATAAAATAAGAAATTAAGTAACCGTTTTATACTTAGAAAAAAACTTCTCGAACCATTTTAGTTGAGTCTAGAGTTCAACATCCACATGTGTGTAAACGAAAATAAACCAAGGGAAGGCAGCCTAGTATAACCGCAGCTTTACACTTCAAAGACAGTGGTGTCATGTTGTTTTCTATGGGGTGTGCAGCGGAATCAACACAAGACGCGTCTTGAGTGTCTGATGCTGCATTTTACAGCCGTGCATCCAAAAGCCCCAGCTTACTTCTAAGCGCACCTAACACTTTTCTTTCACTGCCTTGCAAGCGCTGGTATTTCCTCCAGGAAATGCAAATCTACTTAATCCAGCATTCTGTTTCCCCTACTTCAATTTTCCTCCCTCTCTCTCTCTCTTTCTCTCTCTCTCTTTCTCTGTGTGTGTGTGTTTTAGATGCAGACGGCGTGAGCTGTGGCGAGGACTCTTTTGACCCAGATGAAGGCTTTTCCTCTGGGGCTTCCAGCAGCAGTCAGCCCAGCAGTGTGAAACGTGACTGGATCATCACCGGCGTTCGACCTTCCAGAGAGCCAGGAGCCAGACACAGGGAGAGCACTTCCGCGGACACCCGAGCTGCCCTGAGAAGCCTCCACCAACGCCACCAGTCCCCTCCTCCAGCCGTCAGCCTCCGGACCGCAGAATGCAGCCGCAGTCCAAGTCCCAGCGCTCCCAGACGCTTTCTGGACCCGCATTACATCCCTCCGTTCGCTGGTGCACCTCCTAAAGCCAGCAGCACATCTTCTAGCAAGTCTCTTGACTGTACCGGCCTCAACGGCTCATCGGGACCCACAGATAGCCTATCGCTGGGAAGCCTCAGTGCGGACAGAGCTCACTATCTGTCCGCCATCAGCCTGCAGGAGGAGCGCCTGGGCCAATCGGCGCGCAGCCAGGATCTCCTTTCCCCAGGGAGTCCGTTCTCCTCTGGAAGCCCATTGTCCAAACAGTCCAGATCACCCAGTTTTAATATGCAGATTATATCACAGGTGTAGAGTGATTTTACTGGGCTGTGTGTACGGCCAGCTGCTTTAACATGAATTCCTTTAACATGCTATTGGTACTTGTCTTTTTATTGGTATCTGTTCCGTTAAGTAGTAGTGGTTAGTAGGTTTTTAAAAGATAGTAATACTTGTTTGTTAGATGATGGTGTGCATTTATTAGTTTTAGTACCTGTTAGATAGATACTAGAACTTATTTCGGTAATGCCGGATTACTGTTCTGTGGGTAGTAGTAACGTAGACGTAGTAACAACACACTTTTATGGGATTCAGATATGATTCAATTCTAGCTAGTGTTAAATTATATATTTAGTTTATTATAAATTAGTAAACAATATTTCAGTTATTTTTGTAACCCTTAACAATTTGGTCTAATTAGTTAACATTAGCTAGTGTATTATGTAAAATTAACCAATTATGATTCATATCTTGTATTTTTGTCGAACATTAACAAAGGTTAACAAATGCATTACAGCTGTAGTGTTTGATTTGAGCAAATATTGAAATTAACATTAGGATTAACAAACAATACAGACATTGCTCATTGTTGGTTCAAGTTATGTTAACATTGTAAACTTGTTAACAAATGAGACCTTGTTGTAAAGTGTAACATTATTATGTACTGTTAATCTAATATATAGTATCTAATATTAATAGATACTGGTTCTTATTTAGAAAATACTAGTACTTTTCATTAGATACTTGAAGCTATTACATAGATTCTAGTACTTAATCATTTCATACTATTACCACTACACGTTTTCAATACTACTACTTATTCTGAATCTTACTAATGAGATTTTTTTTTTGTATTTTGAGTGGGTATAACATAAGATAAATACAAAAAAAAAAAAAGAATTTATGACTAGTAAGATGTATTAGTAGTAATTACAAAACATAAGTACTTAGTGTTGTAACATAAGTACTGAATTTCTGTACTAATCGGCACTGAAACTTTTCAAATGTCCATTTCCTGCTAACATTTGAGCCCGTTCTTAAACAGCGCTGATTTGCCAGTATGTTCACGTGCTCCACAGAAATGACTGCGATTGGCTGTGAAGGTCGTCAGTTCACTCACCGCTGTTAACTGAGTGTAACTACAGATACAGGGACACTGGGGTGTTTTAAAGCAGTGAAGATCAGCTGGTCTGTTTATGAGCTGACATACAAGCAATCCACTGATGAACGACTGATCTTCATGACTTTAAAACGCTCCAGTGTCCATGTATCGTTTTTTTAAAATTTCAGTACTGAATTGGTCCAGTATCGTGACAACACTAGTACTTATTAATAAGTACTAAGGTCTAATACGTACTACTATCTAATAAATTACAGCTAGTATCTAAATACTTGAAAATATTTAAAAATATATATACTGGTCACTATTCAAATACACACTAGCCAGAAGTGAATTGTTAATATCTGAACAACAGTTCCCAGTAGAAGTCGATGGCAAAAAATGTGAAATGTGTTCCTAATAATAGAATAGTTACCATCACTATTGTATTATATATTGGTGTCTAATAAATAAGAACTAAATAAGTACTACTATCTTTAAAAAGGTCCTAATAGCTATCAAGTGGGCACTAAGTACTTCATTGAACAGACAACAGTGGCTTTAGGTACTAGTAGCATGAAAAAGGTTGCATTAAATGCTAAAACAGCTTGCCGTAGTGTGCGTGCATGTGTGAAAGTGAGAGAAATGTTCGTGCATGTGTACAAGCATGTTGTCTTATGAACGTGTTTGAATGAGTGTGTGTGCTCATACACTTTTGATTTGATCACTACATTATGCACTTGGACTTCGGTGTGGAGGAGATATCGTTTTGCACAATGGACATTCTTTTTTCAAGTGCACATGATTCAAGACTGTTTTAAATGTGCCATACAAACAACAATAACAATACGGTGTTGCGTTAAGTGGAGCAAACAGCATCGTATCAGAGCAATGAACTTCAATAAACCGACAATCACGGTCAATGCATAAAGAAAGGCCTGATAGTGCATGATCCAAAGAGTTGTTTCCAGCCCAGCTGTACTGTAGGTCATCCTCAATATGAAAAAAAACAACAAATCTTCTTCCATGTCACCGTTTCGATTTGTGCTGATTGAGCCCGCTTTACTGTTGCCTGTGTGCTGTCCACTCTCCATAGAAAAATATAGCGCGTGGACTGCCTCAATGAAACGTTATGTCGTGAAATATATATATATATATATATATATATATATATATATAT
>CAIGQW010054176.1:5340149-5365642 GCA_903798125.1 Danio choprae
ATATATATATATATATATATATATAAATAAGATAAGACACAGTATATGTTGTACTTTGGAACAAGTTTATATTTTAAATTGTGTATATTTGTGTAAATGATCATTGTACCATAGAAAGAGTATATGCTAACAGAATCTATATTGCTTGTACAGAGATAGGAAGCTATCTGCTGAATGGTCAATAAATGTGCTGTTCATGGGAGGTGGTTGTGTTTATTCAATAGGAACTGTCTTCACTTAAAAATGACAGAAAACAATGCTGGGTTCCACACTATTCCTTCATGTTCCAACACAAATCGATGAAGTTAACTTAATTATTATTATTATTGTTTACAAATTTAAGACCAAATATATTACATCGCTAATCTAATAACCCAAGTACTACATTACTAACTATTAATAAGCAGCTAATCAGTAGTTTATTAAGCTAAATGTCTTAAGTTAATGGTTTGCTAACTGTGAGAATTGTACCTTAAAATAAAGTGTGACCAGTATATAACATTGTTTTATTATTATTTTAATGTAATGTTAATGGGTGTGTATGGATGTTTCCCAGAGATGGGTTGCAGCTGGAAGGGCATCCGCTGCATAAAAGATATGCTGGATAAGTTGGCGGTTCATTCCGCTGTGGCGACCACATTAATAGTTTTAAACATTTGAAATCTAAAGACTTTGTTGTGCACTTTTAGGTCCCTGGTGTTTCAGGTTTGGCATTGGTCCTGTTTTTATTATTTGTTTGTACAAATGATTTACCATAAACCGGCTGACGTTTTGTTAGATGTTTTTTTTCTAAGTTAGAATTCACCTTTTTCAACTTTGCTCATTATTTTATGATCGCATTATTGATAAATAAACATATTATAAATAAGTACATATACCTGGTTACACTCCTAAAACATAATGTCCACTAAATTTAATAGGTCTGTAGTACTGTACAATATTAATTGAAATTATAAATAAAACATTATTTTTTAATATATAAAACAAAACGTTTTATATCATTACATATATGACAAGTAAAAAGTAAAGATGTGACCAAACGACGCAGTGGCGCAGTGGGTAGCACAATTGCCTCACAGCAAAGAAGGTCGCTGGTTCGAGCCTCAGCTGGGTCAGTTGGCATTTCTGTGTGGAGTTTGTATGTTCTTCCTGTGTTTGCGTGGGTTTGCGTAGTGTATTTGTGTGTATGGATGTTTCCCAGTGATGGGTTGCAGCTGAAAGGGCATCCGTTGCGTAAAACATATGCTGGATAAGTTGGCGGTTCATTCCGATGTGGCGACCCCAGATTAATAAAGGGACTAAGCCGAAAAGAAAATGAATGAATGAATGATGTGAACAAATGCAGATCAGATATTACGTGCTGCTCGATCCAACACTTTTTAGGTCATAGATGTTTAGATGTTGCCTGTTTTTAGGTAAAGACAATGCTGAGCATGTTATTTTACAATGCAAAACCTTTGAGATAGAAATACAAAAATCAAAGATAAAGTCCAGGAGCCAGGAAGGGAATGGGAAAAGCACTATTTAAATATGTTAATGAAACAAAATTTACAGAATATAATTGTTTAAAATTACGTGATGTTACACACTCCTGTACAGTAGGTGGCGGTATGCACCTAAAAGTTGTTTGCAATCCGCCATTGACCAAGAGAAGAAGAAGGACAACCGCTTTCATTGGCTGTTTCGAGGCGGGAGTTTTAGTTTGCTGGTCATTCGTCATAACTTTTCTACCTATTTCATTTCTGCTCTAATTTTTACTAACCCGGACAAGCTTCACGCTTTTCTAATACTGGCTTTTTTTATCACAGGAGTATATATATTTTTAACATTTACATCAATGTACGGTTTGAAAAGAGGTGTTAGTGACATGTAAGGAGCTGGCAATTGGATTACCGTCATTAGCCGATTTATTAGACAACAACTAACTTACTGTCAAGGGGCGCTTCTCGTGCACGTTCACCCGCGAGCGGCAGCTTAATCCGTGCTCGTGCTTGTCTCCTTCAACGGTCAACCTCAGAGACGTAATGAGCCATTAAACACGGAAACTTTGTAGAAACAGTTTTATAGCGTCACCTCAACATGGACAACTACCGCCAACCTCGATATGAAGGCTCAAATCAAGGAAGGGAGAATAAATTTAACCGCAAGAAAGGATTTGGAGCCGGAGTGTCATCTCAGGGCGGTTCAAGTGGGGACGACGGAGAGAAGAAGCCGAAATTTGTAAGTTACACTCATGGACATGTCTTTTTTTTGTTATATGTGGTTTGTATGTTTCCACACGGATACCGTTTCTGACAGGCCTCGACCTTTTGGTGACGTTAGTGGTACAGTTGAGTCAAGGTTTGAGTCAAGGATTTCTTATGAATGAACTACTTTATGTTAATTGTCTTTTAGTGCAAGGTTTTGCTTTTATTGTCTTACTAAGACAATAAGATGCTTGTTGCCTGTCACTGTATGGGTCAACACTGTTTGATAATTATTATGAATATTGACAATAGTATGTTTCTAGCAAAATATTTGCATAATACACGTAAGGAAAAAAGCCCTGAATAAAAATGTGGATCTCCTATCAGCTGAAATATGAAAAAAAAATTGTGAATTGTCAATGTCAAACCTAGGAAAATAACATTGTAAATGGGACGGTATCAAATTAATTGCTGCATCTTTTCTCATGTTACTATCAATATTGCCATAGTATTTTTTCTAAAACTACTAAAAACACATTGCAAAGATGAAATCACTCCAACAAATTCAATGGCTTTCAAATCTTTCTTTCTTTCTTTCTCACACTCTCACTCACACACACACACACACACACACACACACACACACACACACACAGACACAGAGAGAGAAACAGACAGACAGATAAAAAACACCCACATACATTAAACCCCTTTCAATGTCATTAACTTGGATGTTGACTGCCAATGCTCAATCAAAGGATAAAATTAGATAAGGGATAAGACTGAATAATCCAGTTTTGCTTTAGTGCTGGTTTAGGAACAGTAGATTTTCTGAATGCCCACCCGCTATGTTGAATGACGCTATACCAAAGTCAAATAATGGGCTTTAAAACGTCTGTGAATATCACCATGTGGTTTACTGTAGGTTGGAGTTTTACAAACAGTCTAATGCCAGGATCTTCTTAAAATCCATCTTCGAACCAAATCTGTTCTAAAGAGATACAAAACAAAAAAAGACTTTTATGATGTAAATCTTGCCATGAAATCTTGCTTAAAGGACATCCAAAACATTACTTCCTGCTGGTATTTTTTAATAGTAAAGAACTTACAATTAGGGCTGGGCCGATAAACAATATCATATCGAATCGCAAGAATTTTTTTTTTGTCATTTACGTTGCTAAGCTCTGGACATTTTTACTCAATATTAATCCCAAGAAAGGATCCTAAGAACCAATCAAGAGCATTGTTTAGCTCACTCATTTCACTTTCCCGCTAGCAGTATCCGCCTTCAGTCATGATTAGGATACTCTTAAAAGTGGAAGGATTAACAACTTATATTGAAATATATTTTGTTATCGTTCAATATGGAAAATAATTATCGAGATTGCATTTTTTGCCATAAATGTGAAAATTAATCAATCCAGTGGCAAAAATGTCTTGTTTTGGTTGGTTTAGATGCATTTGGATCATATGTTGAGTTCATGTTTGTAAAATTTGTTTGAGTGATCTACATTTTCAGCATTTCTTGTGCACACAAAGGTTTGGATGGTCATTAACTCAGCACACATTGTTTTAGAAGTTTGATAACTTCTATAGCAAAATGCATATCATAAGGTTTTTGTATTGGTTTTTATAAATGACAGTTAATTTTAGTCAAACCAGGATTATACTGAATCTTTTATTTACATAGAACTCTAATGTGATTTCCACATTAACCAGTCATCTCTTTGGAAAAAAGGCACTTGTTTTACTCACAGATGTGTGGTGTTTGTCTGACAGTTCTGAGAAGTTTTCATCAACACACCCTGGCTGAGTCACACAGTTCAAGGCACACATGCTCTTCTTTTATCAGAATGAGGTCTTCTGTCAGAATGTGTGGAATGCAGTGACTGTTAGAGGCCCATCTTCACTGTAGTTTTCCCATAGTGGTTTGTTACAGCTGCACTTGTAATGAACAGTTCAGGCTACAGAGAGTTCACAGACAGACTTTTAAGTCCTATAGTGGATTGACTTGACAAGTTACAGACTGTGCTCAATCTGCTTCTGCATTGCTCCATGTTTCCTGTGTTCCAGGAAGAGACCGTGTTGTCCTTATTCTGTTGTTCCTGGTGCTTTTATTTGTAATTTGTTGGGATTTAAAATCAGTTTTTAGAGTGAATGCGTAGAGTAGAAAATCTTCCTCAGGGTTATCCTGTTTTTTTTTTTACGAACAAAAAACTACTATTCCCTTATCTTCTTTTCATTTACTTACTAGTTTTAAGGTGATGTTTTACTATTAAATGAAGCTAGTAATTTGTTTTCACAATATTTATCCTCGTAGAGTGTACCTATTGTTTTTAGACATTTTTTTAATAACAGTTGCAAAGTAAAGTATGTGTATTAGCCACTAGGTGTCACAATAACATCACAAAAAAGAAAGCCTCCAGTCAAGTCTTATTTCTAAGAACGTTAATGCATGCTTTTATAACAGTTCGTTTTTGTGACATCTCAGCAGGCTGTACTAGGAGTTGCATATACCTGATAAAGAATACTAAGGTGAAAGCAGACACTGGTTATTATTATTCTTTTTTTATATATATATTAAGCAATCTGTTTGTCCTCTTTCTTTTCACTTTTTGTGTATACTTCCAAGTTACCCCATAATTAAAAAAGAAATTGGGTTTGCTTTGGGCAGTTCATTACCAAATGAAAAGTAAACAATGCTTGCTTCACTCATTGTATTTTCTTCTAATGACCCATTTGTTGCAAAATATAGTGTAGTTGTCAGATGGATTGCTTTGTAATCATTAAGACTTTGACAAATGTTTAACCTTTCCATTGGCATTATGGCAGAATGTAAATGAAGGACGATGAAAGGATTGTTAAACCTCAGTTTGCCTTTGCAGATCCTGTTTATTTTATTAACTCTGGTACTTGTAGTTTTTGAAAGAAAATTTACACTATTGTGTCAAAAGTATCTGCATTGGAAAGAAATTGGAAAACCATTTTTGATTTATCAGTTAAAAGTTAAGTTAAATGTTTGATAGACTTTTGTACTTATTTGTTTCTTTTGAGTGATTTAAATATGAGCCTTATCACAAAGTTTGTCAGTTCTCATAGTTGCTTTGTCTGGTTTCTTAACCAAATGAAGAAGATTTATTTGAATGCTTTCTCACAGACTGACAGATGAATAATTGCACGTTAGTCTGCCATGTGGAAGTGCACAGCGAGTTCAAAATTTCAAATGTTATTGAAATTTATTTTAACTACAGCTTACAAAAGTTTCTGTGGTTGAGTCATAGACTGCTCAATTTAGAGGAGTAGGTAGACTTGCCAGAGCAGGTGTTCAAATTTGTCAGGTGACATTCTGGGCTACCCTTCAGAAAGCATTGTCCTGGGCTAAACGTTCATCTCCCCCATCTGTCATCTTTAAGGAAGTGAGATGGAGAGAAGGATTTTGTTGCAGCACATTATATGCAGCAAGGATTTTATTGCAGCACGTTATACAGTACCAGCAAAGGAACATTGGTGAGGGGCAACCAAATGCTTCTCATAGTTATGACAATTATGATTTTTCTTATTCAGACTTGCTGAATGTACTTGAGCATGTGAAATTAAGGAAATTTGAGGTGAAAAGGAGAAATGTATGCTCAGACTGAGATATATTCATCTTTTATATTTGCCATATTGCATCCAGAGCCAAAACAACTAGATGGATTTTACAGTGAGCTTTCATTCTCATGCTGTTCTGACAGCCTCCTGCCTCCTCTCTTCCACTCTTCATTTGGACTGCTGGAGTCTGAGCAGCTTAACGTGAAATGTTCCCACAGTGATGGGTAGACAGTAGCTCTGTGGTACTGCAGCACTTGTTGATTGAGATTTAGAAAATTTCCTTGGAAAACCTGTCTGAATGTCACTGGGTGACTTCTGTTGGCAAGACAACCTAACATACAGCCAGCACAGTTAAAATTAGTTATGTAGGAAAAAGAACAAGGACAAAAGTCAGAGAATATGAGGTTATGCGAGGAAAGGGGTCGAAATGGAGGCTGCTCTTACTTCATTGAAGGGCCAAATGGCAGCATTGGGTTTACTGAATAGAACGATGTGGAGGAAGCAATTACAGAAGCTGCCAGTGATGCTCTTTTATCACAACATGTTCTTGCTGCCTTAATGGTGCAGTTAAGTTTTGACTGCCCTAAATGAAAAGGATCTGATGTTTCAAGCACAGACAACAACAATGCCAGGGAAAGAAGGAGCCACTATCAAGGCCAGAGCAATTATATGCAATTTTCCTCATCCTTTTACCACAGTTTTTTTGGAAGGTTAATTCAAAATGAAAGGTAATTTTCTTGTTTAGCTTCTGCCACTCAGTTCTAAAACATACTCTATCTGGAGCTTCCTAAGTAAGTCAAGATAAGTTGTTCCCCTTGGTGGGTACACTTATTACCTGGTGTGATGAAAAGCTCACTGGAAACTAAGCTGTCGTCAGGGCCAGCAGGACGTTGTCTCTTCAAACTGTTGCCTGAAATGTGGGATCTAGGCTTTCATTCTTCAGCAGACTTTCACGTCTTAACCAAATTTATTTTAATGCACGTTAGATTTTAAATGGTACAATATGAGTCAGACACGATCTTTGACAAAGACACTTTGAGATTTTCACAAAGACCAGATTTTTGATGGTGATCCCAAAAATAAATATACAAGTTTCAGTGTTTGCTCAGAGCTGCTCATTTTGACTTTAATTTGTCAGAGATTTGAAATAACTGAAATGGCTACTGTTAATCTATTTAAATGCATACATTAAATATGACATCACATAAGCATTAAGCTAAATGTAATGCGTACTTTATATAGGCTAATATAGTGGAAATTTGGTGAATATGGTGAAATTTTGAATATGATGTACCATTACAACCCTAACCTACACTGTAAAGAAAGCTGTGGTTGCCTCGCATTTACTATGAAGTAAACATTATAATGTATTATGTGTAATGTATTAAATAAACCATTATAATGTATTATGCTGACATAGCAAGGTAAATAAATAATCAAAAACTTTACAGTTACTGATAATCTGTAATCGATAGTAATCTATAGTGAAAATAATCAATAGAAGAATCTATAGATTACTGATAATCTATAATCTACTGATAACATTTACTGATATTTACATAATACAGGTGGCACAATAGATTTCCACCTGAGGAATAATTTTTTCATAACTGGAAATAAATGAATTATTATTTGGAACACAACCTCTACCTACAGTATATTTTCAAGGATGTTTAATATGGTAAAATGTTTCAAGTTTAAGCAGTATGGAATATATTTATATGGATCTTTGAAACTAATTTGGTACTCAATGTTTGTGATGTAGACTTTGCACACCATGCTTTGTAGACTAAAAGACAATGTTTTAAAATGAATATTAGCAAAATACGGAAGGGTATTGATCATTGTGAAATTAAGGAGCCTTACTTGTAAGCTGAAAACAATTTCTCACAATAAGCATAACCCAGAGCATTACAAGAACAAGTTACATGGTTTTCTCACCTACTCTGTGGGACAAAAAGTCCATTAATATTGGAGGGCAAAAATGTCCCCAGTAGATCTAGTGATATTCTGTAGGGGTGACAGTGCTCAGTCTGAGAACACTCTAAGCCACTGCAGTAGGAGTGTCTGTATTGAACAGAGAGAGAGCATGGACTAGCAGCTACCGCATGAGCGTTCATGACTGGCATGATGAAAACCGCTTTCTCTGACACACACACACACACACACACACACACACACACACACTGAGAGAGATTGTTACTTGTATCCATGGCAACAGTGCGCGCCATAGAAACAGTACCATATTGGTGCAGTTGAACCTGCTGAGATATTTGTGGTTTGGTAGTGGAACACTGCTGCTCATGATGTTCTTCAGTGAGGCCTTCAAGTTTGCCTAGTGCACAGTGCTTGTGTTATCCACCACATTCTGAAATGTATGTTGCATTCGAATACTGCCACAGTGAAATTAACATCCTGATGCTGTTTGGGGACGAGGCCTGAAGAAAGTGTGATATGGTTTCCGGGATGGTGTCTTTCTCCCTCATTCCTAACCTCTTGGCCTTGTCTGTCACTCCCCTGATGCGCTGATTGCTATGCAGCTCTGAACTTGCCTTTGGCTCTTTATCCCGACCCCAGCTGTATCCGTGGAGACCAGCTGTCAGCCCAGTCAATTCCCCTCTTCCTCCTGACAGACCGCATCGCCCTTTGGACGCAAACCTGGAGATTGGAGGAAGGCCAGAGATCTGCACACAGACTGAGGCGGAGATGGATACAAATGAAGACAGACGGATAAGCAGACATGCACATGCAGATGGATGTGTCCTGGCGGAGGTGATATGTTACCCAAACAGAACAGACGTAAACTCGCTTTGGCTCAGTCACCTTCTTTTTGCCCGATATTGATGTCTGTATTGTACCTGACAGAGTAATATTCAAATTCAGAGAACATCCTGTATGATTTTTTTGAAGAACAAACTTTTAAAAGTCAGCCGCTGATATGATAAAGTAATGGTTCTATTTTATTGAACTCAACCCTACCTCAGACTTTTTGATTTATCAGTTTTTATTTGTATTGATTGATGTTTCCTTATTCTCGAGCATTATTTTCTTCTTATTTCTATGAGGGAAAAATATATTATAATTTGACCCAGAATTAAATAACTGGCTTTGAAGTCTTTTAGAAACTGAATAAATGCCAGGCTTTGGGTCATTCTTCACCTAGGGGAAATTTTGCCTGCTTGAATTATCCATGAAATAAAAAAACAAAAAAAACCTTCAATATATCTATGTACTGAAATAGTGTGTGATGGTGATATTTGTCCCTGCTTCACACTATAGCACTGTTCATTGTCTTACTCTGCAAACCACATCACTTTCCTTTTTGTATTACAGCATATCAGCGCTTAAATCTTAAATATTTGCTTCAGTACTCCATCTCATGCACCTGTGACATGTATTCCTGCCACTCCATTCCTGCAGGGTGTCTAGAGTGGGTAGTGGTCTGACAGATGTTGATGGCATCTGCATACTGAGCCCGATTGCTGCACTGCCTCTCTGGTCTTGACGTCCAAGGTTAAGACAATCACCGGCAGGTGGGTGTGATTGAGCCTAATGGACTGCAATTGACATGATTAGCGTCTCTCACCTCTGCTGAGGTGCTACTGGATTGATTTTAATAGCCTCTCCTGGCAAAGTGTCGATGGAGGAATCTGTTTTGCATTCATGCATGTTCCGTTAAAGCTTCAGCTTGACCTTCTTGCTGTTAGACCCCATGCCACCCATTCACTCATTACTCCATCCATTACATCGCTTTTACATCGTAAGTCCACAAATGTACTTACCTGTTGTTGTTTTTTATTGCGAGATAGCCCTTGTACTCTAGCATTGGAATTGCATAGTAAAAGATGGTAGAGATAGATTAAAAAGAAGGAAATATGATTTTTGAAATGTGGAAAATGTTTAGCATGGTTTCATTTGTAATTTCATTTTTGGTGAATATTTTGTGGCAAATTGTCGAGACATATGCAGGAAAATCTTATTTTAAAGGAGTATTCACCCACTATTAACTTTACATGTTATAATTAAAAAAAAAAGTTAATTTCTTTTAAATAGATTTTTTTGTTTAACAATTAATTTACTATTTTAATTAATTTGATTTCATTAATTTGAGGTGATATTTTGATGACTACATTTGCATGTAAGCTATAAAAAATTATTTGTGAAAAAAATATGAATTTTATGTTTGAAATATTTTTCATCAATTAGATTTGGCAAATAAATGCGTTTTATTCTTCTCATCTCCAATTCTAGCTAGAATAAGATATGGGTTTCTTAGCAACTGTTACTGGGTGAAACCCCTAATCTTGATCTGTTTTTGGGCAAACCTTTTGTTCATTTTTGCAGTGACCAAACTGTATAGAATCTAGAAACCCACAAATCATAATTTGGAGAAAATCTGTGCTTTTTTTGTTTCATTTAATGATATTGCTGATCATTATTTTATTTTACCACAGATTAAACGGTTTCCTCACAGTTGAAACTTTCTTTGAGTGTTTTGGAGAGTAGAGCATGTTGTAGGATAAAAATGGCTGTCATTGACATTGACAGATGACCTTTCATTGAAGGCTGATATGATGGATGACCGATTGCGGTGACCTAATAAACCAGTGTTATTTATAATACAAGCGGGTGAACCAGCTAATGTTGTTAATTATGGCAATAAGTCCTTTTAATTAGACAGGTGCAATGAAGGAGTAGAAAAGACCAGAAAATTGAGTCGAGGGGGCGCAGCACAGCCAATTATTAATATTATTTTTTGTTACATTTTCAGAATGATTTATTTATTTATGCCTTGAATAAGGACGTCTCTGAATTTTGGCAGTTCCATTTTGCTCATCCTGATTTGTATGAATAGGACTTCTCAGCACTGAAGGTTATACAGAGTCTGCCTCGAATGACAATCCAGTCCTCTCAAGGCTCTCCTGCTTTCTCTGCCAATTGTTGGACTAGCCTTGTTTGGAATAGCAACAAAGGACTTAAGCAAATGATGGCGTTCATTCCAAGGGGAACATGATTAGTAATGCGTCAAGAATAGGATTAGTCATGTCAAACGGTGCTTGCACAAGAGCAATATATGCTTTTCTATTTTAAAATGAATCTCTAGATGCATAGCCACACACTGTTCCTTTATTCTGTGATAGCCCTCATGTGGTCCCTGTTTGAGAATCTAAACATATATGCACTGAAGTCACTGCTGTGTGTCAACAAACTCCCAATTAACCTAGTTGCCATTGTAGCCAAGTTTTTGTGAAGTTTCTGTCTGTTTGACTGACTGAGAATTTTGTTAGTGGGGCTATGCTTGCTTGTGCTTGCACTTGGCTCGAGAACCCAGTCCCCTGCCAGTTCTCGAATCGGTGACATCTCTCATGCTGTTTGGCATCATGTAGTGTGCAGTGTCTGTGGCCAACACATCTTGGTGTTTTATTTATCGGTAGGACTAGTATGGATAGATGATCTGTGTTTCAAAGAGAATCTGAGAATCTGCAGTCTTTTCTTTTATATTGATCATGTATAACAAAAGCAGCAGCAAATGACAAATAATCAGATTGCTTTGACTAAAGTTTAATTTGAAGATTATTTATTGTAGTCTCTTTGGTCTGTTATTCTTTGGCATTTGTCATCCTATACATTTAGATTTTCGGTGTCACTTGATTTTATATTTTTAATCTAAATAATTAATGGACATTTTCTTGAATAATATTAAGTTTAAAGGTTTATTTTTTGCAACTTGTTTTTACTGTTACATTTATTCAGTGAAGAACCATTAAAATGATCAAAAGTATTAATACTGTTCTTTTCAAGTAAAGTGGTTTTATTTCTAATGAGATGCCTGCCAAATGAAGGTGCTTTTAATAGGTTTTAATTTATTCAGGGACCATTGCATTGAAGCACTCATGCTACATCAGATGTTGTTACTATGGTTGTTTTAATGAGTCCAGGCATTTTCATGCATTTGACAGTGTGAAAGAAACCTCAGTGCTGAATTAACTGTGCCATTATACACAAAGCATGCTTTATGCTGCAAGGTCCTTCAGATGCATTCTGAATGCATTAAAACTTCCAGATATCATGGGTTAGATGGGCCAAGTTATAAAAAATAAATGAATAAATCAACAGTTGGACTAATTACTGGTGAAAGGGGGCATGAGATCAAACATTAATGATTAAAAAATATACTGTTACCTTACATTGTAAATTATTAACTATGCTTATTTACCAAGAGTGCTAATTTGTGCTGCAAGATTCTGGCTAAAATGAGAATCACAATTTCTTTTGCTTAATCTTGATTTTTCTCACGATTCTAGATGTAAAATAAAGGTTAAAATGAGTCGGCCATTATTATTGTTCTCAAATATATGGTAAAACAACAATAATTATATTAGGCCTGTGTGTAGGTCTACTTTTGGTTAATATGCAAAATTTTGTATAGATTTTGAATGGTGGACTTTAAATGAATAGACTTTAAAAATGTCCTGGTTGTTAATTCACAGTAAAGTGATGACATCAGAATACAACTATTTTTGAATACAACATAGTTATGAATAGTTTAATTATTATGTTTGAGACATATGCTTGTCATTTGTCAACATTATTAGACCATTTTATCACTGGTAAAATGAGACGTTTGTCATTTGTGCATTATATTCAATGTTATATAGGCTAGAGTAGTTATACTGACCCAGTAAACATTTATTTTTATGCACAACACTTTGTGTTCGCTATGAAAGAAAAAACATAACAAATGCTTGTCGTAATCATAACTTTAAAATGCGATATGATCATTTAAATGATTTGCGCGCCGGTTTCACTTTTACTTCTGAGTGCATTCATGTCATGGCTGTCGTTACTCATGAAAAAGCACATACATGCAAATCATACTTCCTGCGCGGCTCCCAAACGATCATTCTGTATAGCAAACTGAATGTTATTTACAACTTTATTACCTGTTATTCACAGCCTATGCAGGTTCTCTTCACTAAAGTCATTAGTGCGTTTCCTTTAGGTAGACTGTAGTAAACAAACAGTACGTCAGCTCACGTGTGATTTCGCGGCCGCAAATACGTCATTACATTAAGACATAAATTACATTTTTATAACATTTTTACGTGAATTATACCTTATAAACACAGTATGTGACACTTTTAACACCATGAGCAACATATATAAACCATGAGCAATGTATATAAAACAATGTGAAGACTTGTCTGTCCGCCTGTATGCTTCTCTCCTGACCTTGAAAATATAATTGGCTGAATGTAGAAAAGCAGAATCGAATCGAGTCTGTCGAATCGAGATCGCGATCTTTTTTCGATTAATCGTGCAGCCCTAGTGCTAATGCATGCAGTAAATCATTTTACCATTTTTCATCTTGATCTAGTAGACTACATTTTACATGGTCTGTAAAACCGTGTGGTAGTTTTGCATGTTAATGAATCACACAAATAAATGATCTTCTGTTTTAAACATTTTAAGCACATAACATCAGCACTGTCATAAAATTTATACCAGCATGCACTGATTCAAGTCAGATGAAACTGTAATGTGATAATGGTTTGAGTTGGGCAGAGAATAGCATAGGTTTGTGTGATTGGTAAATGAATAATTTATTTTTATGACAGCACATTTGGATGGCTTTAGGCCTGATCCATATGTCTCCATTTTGAATTTTTCCATATGGTGTTAGGCATAAATTGTTTGCTGTAACTGCTCAGAAATAACAAAGTGTATGGCGATTGACCTCTATAACTCCACTTTCTCTTGTTCTTCATCATGACTGGAGGCGGTCAGCTCTCCATCCGTTGGTTGAGGTGTGGCAGACCTCTGGCTGGTCATGCGGTGGTTGGGTGTTTTGATCTCATTACTATACCTGAACTCAATCCTTCCAGTTGACCTCCGCTCTAATGAGGATCTCCCACTGCTTGCCCTTCTTGACATATAGACTTATAGTTATGGTTTGTCTGGTCTTCAGTCAGAATGGTTTGCCCTTTTTTAGAGCTGTTTATCCAGTCCATGTACAGTATCCAATTTCACAGTTTTTTCCCCTCTCTCCAGCAAATGGTTTCATCTGGTTGTAACACGTCTTGTGAATGATTAGCAGAAAGTTTGCTCCACTATCTTTCTGCTGAGAACTCAAGGCAGAGTGTTAGCCGTGAGAGAGAATTCTGTGTGATTTTACATTTGTCTGTGCATAATGAATCGAGAGCGTATGTGCTTGGAGAGCATGATAATTATCTCTCTTCTTATTCGTTCAAACGAGTCTGTATTGGGACAGAGTTAGATTTGAATACGAGTATGCAGATGGCGGGATGGCTGAAGGCTGTAAGAACGACGGTGGGGAGTTGAATAACGAAACAGCAGAAGTCTAGACACGCCCCGGTGGCTGTGAGAGTCTTCCTCCTTTGTGTGAAGTTAATTAATTTCTGAAACATGACTCTTATGTTCTCAAGTGCTTCACAGAGGGACCCTTGAACCTGCTGTTTCCTCTCAGCCTTTTGTGGAGGAAGATTTTGTTTTCACCCAGAGGAAGCGCTTTACTGCTTTCCTGTGAGAGCCGATGTTTTGTGATTATATTAACCTGTATGAAGGAGTTGGAGTAGTGCTTCAGTTCAGACTCAGGGCAGGTTCGAGCACCATATATGATCTTTAATCATTGTCATGTAGTCAACTACATCATGTTTTGTTGTTTTAGATGTGTTTTTTTATATGTTTTAGATTTTTTCCCCCCCATTTTCTCTGATGCTTATATCGATATCAGGAGGTAAAAAACAAAACAAAACCTGATATCGATATGTCGGCCGATAGTCTATTTGTGCATATTATAGCACATTTTACCAGTCAAAAGGGCTCTTTCCCATTCGTGTATATAGCATATGTAATGTAATGTAATTTGTATTTTTATAGCGCATTTATTATGTATGGCCATACACCCAAAGTGCTTCATAATCATGAGGGGGGGCCTCTCCACACCACCACCAGTGGGCAGTATCCACTTGGATGATGCGACAGCAGCCACAGGACAACGGCGCCAGTGCTTTCACCACACACCAGCTATTGGTGGAGTGGAGAGACAGTGATAGAGCCAATTCGGTGGATGTAGATGATTGGGAGGCCATGATGGGTAATGGCCGATGGAGGGCATTTGGCCAGGACACCGGGGTTACACCCCTGCTCTTTACGAGAATTGTCATGGGATTTTTAATGACCACAGGGAGTCAGGACCTCAGTTTAACGTCTCATCCGATAGATGGATAGCATAATAGATATATAAACACATTATTATTATTTTTTTTTAATTTAGGAAGCAGAGCTTTTCCAAATGTAAAGATCTGGCATCATCATAAAAGGCATGTTCTATTCTATTATATTATCAGTTCATCTTCTATTTAGTAATGTTATATAGAAACTTAATGTACTTAAGTTTATTTAATAGGCATCTTAATGGGATTATCCTCCACTCTTTGCTGCACAGAACAGAAGCGATATGTGTCTCGACATTGAACCGATATGATATTATTACGATTTTCTGTGCTATAAAAAAGTTTATTATTATTATTATTATTATTATTATTATTATTATTATTGTTGTTGTTTTTCCCTCAAACATATGGCAGTGTTTTTTATGGCTCAGAAGGAGGTGGAGGTGGTATCCTGATCATTAAATTTAAGAAAAAAAAACTTATATTCTTATTTTTAAAAGGCTAACATTAAATATAAATAAAGACATGGCCAGTGCTTAAGCATCACCTGGGTTCTGTTGGTAGCTGTGACTGCCTGCCTGATTTTTGTTAAAAGGCAGAGGTGGCGAAATTTGATTGTGGCTGCTTCAATGTTTTTCAAAATTTAGTATAGACTTGGGGTGTTGGACTTGAATAGACTTTAAAATGGTCCTGGTCCTCCATATAGGACAGTGATGACATCAGAGTATGACTTTATAATTCTTAAGATGAATTATTAATTATGCTAGACGCATATGGTTGCACTCTGTCATGGACAACTATATAAATAGATAATTTTCCTGGTAAAATCAAACATCACGTGTGATTTTGCACACACCACGAAACGTCATTCATAGGTCAAATTATAAAATAAGTATAATACAAGTAATAAAAGTTCACATATTTAATAGTCTGTACAATTTAAGCCCTTTATTGGTCTATTACACCACGCAACAGAGTATTATAAGAGCACTTATTATTTGAAATTCATTTTTCAAGTTGACATGATTTTGAAGGCAGAGACTTCTGATGTCTAATAGTGGAAAGGTTAAAAGCTATACACGTTTATGACCGGATTTAGCAGTCTAATCATAGTGACCAGCTCCTTCATGCTTATGACACACCTACAGTAAAGCCAAGTTTACCATTAGCTCTGAGGAAGGGAGAGGTGCTTTCCCTGATAACAGTTTCTGAGATCAGTTGAATTGAAGTTAATCCTGTTGACGGAGTTGCCATACGCTGGTTTCCAGCTGAGATCGGGAGGTTGAGGTTAGGTGTATGAACTGCAATTAGCTCCCTGCTTACAAGGTTAAACGTCTCCAAAATCACTGTAGTCTGAAAGTTAGGAGTGCACTTAATATAGGCTCTATATTGAGGCCCTAGGATTTGGATAAAATTTTAAATGGTTAACAAGATCTTGCAAATAAATTAGTTGTGAAATTTGACTACATGCATTTTTGCTTTTTGTAAAAATTAAATAAATAAATAAAACATTAGTTGCCAAAACTTATGACTGCAGAGGAGGAGGATCACCTGATATTTAGATAATTATAAAGTAAATATAATTATAGCCAAGTAGCATAAGATGTATTTGCTGTCTCTGCTAAATTAAGTATGACAACAGCTTCTTTTTAATTGCATGTTTGGGGTATGTTTTAAATAATTAGTTTTTTCTCTCAGGCAGATTGAGTAAACAAACACTGTCAGAGTGACTGACAAGTATATGGAAGGTTCTGCAATTAGCCTGGTAAATATTTGTTTTCTTTCTGATGCTCATGGTTTTATCTCATCCAATTACTTTTTCACTTGTTTTGAAGTCTTTATATCTGCAGGTTCTTTATCTAGATGTTTTATTTTTTATTAAATTTTTTTACGTTAATGTGACAGTGCAATAGGCACCTTTGGGGTGTAATTAATGTCAGGTTTTTTAATGCAGAAAAGTGCTGAATTTAAAATTAACCTTGATAGTTTACAGAGTTTATTGGAAAGTTGAGGGCTGTTCTGACACTTCCTACCATAGTTGATAATTTAATAACATGTAAAGCAAAAAAATAAGCGTAAGAAGCTTGCGTATTATAGTTTGATCAAAATTGACATGGTTATTTTGTTATTTGAGATTTTTTTGTTGTTGTTGGCATATAAAGATTTTCTCAAAAGTCCCTCAGAAGGTCAATTGTCTTGTTCCTGGTATTTCATGTTACTTCAGTAATTGAGAGGCTTTTGTTGTGATTGAGGGTTTTGTGTTTTTGAAGGTCTGTGTTTCTTTAATGAAGGTCATTTCCCATGCACACTTTCTGATTGATCACCAGCACAGCATGTTTACACAGAAGCATGCGAATTTGTTTTGACTCCATTAATGAAGTAAGACTGATGACTGTGATGCTTGGCCAAGCCACCAACAACCGCACTATGTGTGTGTTTTTGACTATTGTGTGCAACACTAGCAGAATTAATAGCGCATGTAAATGTTTAGAGGGAGGTTGTGAAAATGTAGATTTGGAGTTTGACTGATTATAATGCCTGCCATCTGGGATGGAGTTGAACCGTTTGTACGAGCCATGCTATGGTTACTGCTAAATAACCTATTCTCCTATTTTCCTTCCTCTAATGTACGACTGGCAACAACCTCGAATAAGAATGCGGGCGAAAATGTGGTTTTGTTTGTTTGCTTTGTTTCTCCTTATGAGATTTGGCAAAGCATTCCTCTAAAGAATTTCTAAAATGAAATAGCGCAGCAGCATTAGCAAACATGCTTTTCCTGAGCACCGCGAAAGCCGTTTTTCCTCAGAGCGTGAGCATGATCCAAAGCAACAGATGGGTATAATTTTGTCCTTAATCCAACATGCAGAAATTCCAATTGCATATTAGCACGTTCATATGTCACCGAGGAACATTTTCTCATTTACAATCGCCTATGAAACTTTTGTCTTTACACAGATGGCGGCATGCATGTTACCACAGAGAGCAGTTACACAATTGCAGTGCTTGTGATTCAATTCTCCATCTTGATATTTTAAGTCTCATCAATCTTTTGTCTCTCTGAATTGGTCTTTAATGTTCATGCAGTACTGTGCTCGGGTTCTCTATTAATTATCAAGGGCTAGTGATGTAAAATCAAATTAGATGGCCGTTTCCCGCTCATCTCCATAACTGCTTTTCTGATCATTTTTTTATCTATATATGCAGGCATTTCCTCCTCTTTTGGATTAATCAACAAATTTGATCTGAGAAAAAAAAAAATTACAGCTGAAATATTCAGAGCAGAAAAATCTCATCTGTCTGTTCTCACAGTTTGTTATGGTATGAAAATGTAACTCCTAGAAACTCATTAGCAGACTCTGTTGACAGGTTGATGCATTTTCTCCATTGTCTTGTGTATTTCATGTTAATGAAAGACTGGAGTATTGATTGATGTTGTTGTTTTTGAGGAGTGAGAGTTTGGATGCAGAGCTGACTTTGTCAATATTGTTACTTACACATCAGCTTCATTAAATTAGCTGGAAAGTTTGGTCCATGTGTTGGTGTTTGGAAGCCTAAACAGAACACCAGAAACAGAAACAGTCTTTGGCAAAGCAATTTTACGTTTTGGAAGTCTTACAAGAACTGCTTGCTAATTAATCTAATTGAATTCAAATTAATTTCTTAGCATGTATGTGCTGGCACACTGCACAATAGATCAGTTTCAATTCTTTGGTATTGTATTGTATTTTTTCGATATTTATTTGTAATAAGAAAGTATATAAATGTTTTCTTTCTTATATGTGATGAACTTTTCATCTAGTTGTGAATTTGTGCTGTGGTGTATTGGATTTTAGTTTTTTTAATATATGTATTAGAGGTTGAATGACTTTTGGAAGTCGACTGTTATGTTATCAGTCTACTATAAAGACTAGTCGCTGGTGATGTCATCAATAAAACACAAGATGCAAATGTTTTGCAACATCCCACAATTTGCGATTTGTTTGCAGGAAATATATATACATGCTGTTTGACCGCTCAAAACGCGTTGCAAAAACAATGCAACATTACCAGTGATTTTAGTGCAAACAAATGCACTGTCAACACTTTCATTTAGTTAATAATGCAACATTAGCACCCGGGCTAATTTTACTGCTAAATAAATGCAGTCAACACATTGATCACTGCACGTTCTAGGAAGAATGTAACAATTACAGATATTGTAGTGCAGAAATAACGCATACGTCCTCAGCACACAGATTCATGTGAAGTTATTCATAACATAACGCATGAAAGACAAAAGCTATAACGTCTCCTCGCTACACATCTTCACCGCGTTCACCAGGGATGCACACTTCACGGTTCATTCACAAAATATGTCCGCGTCTACGCTTCGCAAATGGCAATAGCCAATACCATTACTTTTCCAGGGTTGTGTAAACGTCATTGGCTAGCATATGCTCTAGGGTATTTGCATGGAGCGATCTAACTGGCACCTGTTTGATGATTTAAAGTTCAGTCAAAGTTCAGGTGAATCTTTGACGCTGACAAAAGAAAAATAACATTTTAAAAATTACTTTAAATAATCTAAGGGCAGTTTCATTCAGTGAACCACCTTAGTGTGTAAAGCTGCCATGTAGTTCAGGTTAAAAAACACTATCAGCGCGACTAGTCGACCTCAATAAAAAAAATATCACGGCATTATTATTTTTAACATTTTTTCATAGAGTGCTATTTGAAACCTTTTATGCATTAGTACATTTTGAAGCGTCACAGATTTGTATCCTCTTCGGCTTGAAGTCAAAAGTTTGGTACCAGCCATGTCAACTGTCATGTGGTCTGCAATGTCATTTTCAGTGTCACTAAGAAATGATTCTAATCATCTCTCTCTCTCTCTCTCTCTCTCTCTCTCTCTCTCTCTCTCTCTCTCTCTCAATGTTTATAGCACTTAAACATCAGAACACTTACTGATGATGTGGTAAGAGTCCTTTATTCAGGTTTTGCTTTTTTGCTCTGTCAGATGCTCAGTCTTTTTCATTGTCTGTCTTGTTCTTCATTAACAAGCTTGCATCTTATATTTAATTTCTTCTGTGATGTCTAACATTATTAACCACAGGCTAACAGAGGCCCCTTGTCTAACACTGCATTCTCACAATCACAGCATTTCATTCACAGTCAGTTTGAACTAATTATGTGCAATATCAGTTTTTTTAGCTAACTGGATTACTACTCTACTTCTACTATGAATATATAAATGTATTTTTTTTTTACTGTTTTGATTGTTCTAAAGCTTTCCATGAGATGTTTGGTTCTTTTCTTGCTTATCTAACATTTTTAAACTGCCTTTAATCAAACATGACAAATGACATGTCTTTATTTTTATATCACTAATGACTGAGTCTGCATGTAACTGTAAAGTTTATACAAGTTGTTGTGAAGCTGCTCAGCTCATGGTAAGTTTGTATTTTTAGTTTCTAAGTTAATTAAATTTCCATCTGGTTAATTGGTTAAAACATTTAACAAAAGCCTTTAAGAGCAAATCTAACCCATTTCCAGACTTGTAGAACATACTTCAGTAGTCTTTTTTTGCATCCCATTTTGGTGCCTGCATCAAATTAAACTAGCTAAAGTGGTTTTATTTGCATATAATATCATAATGGAATGTATATTTCAAATAATTTTTAAGAATTCAAGATTTTTTGTTCATTCATTCATTTTCATTTCAGCTTAGTCCCTTTATTAATCTGGGGTCGCCACAGCGGAATGAACCGCCAACTTATCCAACATATGTTTTACGCAGCGGATGCCCTTCCAGCTGCAACCCATCACTGGGAAACATCCACACACACCCATTCACACACATACACTACGGACAATTTTCGCCTACCCAATTCACCTATAGCGCATGTCTTTGGACTTGTGGGGGAAACCGGAGCACCCGGAGGAAACCCACGCCAACACGGGGAGAACATGCAAACTCCACACAGAAATGCCAACTGACCCAGCCGAGGCTCGAACCAGCGACCTTCTTGCTGTGAGGCGAACGTGCTATCCACTGTGCCACCGTGAGGCCCCCTACATTTTTTATTATTACACTGAATTAAATTTTAATGTGTGTCTTGTTTAAATAATTGTGAAAATCAATAATAGTATTTTTATTGAGAAAAAACTGCACACATACAGTAAACAGCACACATACAGAGGAATAAAGAAAAGTATTTATTTATTTAGTACACTACAATAATTCCTTTCTTCATATAATTTCATGGTCATTTTGACAGACCTAACAAAACAATATCCAGAACTAGATTGAAGCTGCACAACCAGAATATAAGAAATTATTTCCAAATTAATTAGCAACAGAGTTTTTGAATGCTTTTTGCCAAGGATAGCTGGAATTGTTTTGTTTGGTTTCCAAAAATGTTTATTTTTTTGTAAGACTGATGAAACAACCATGATGCCCAGCTGAATTCTGAAGCCTGTTAGCATTTCATGTACTGGTGTGAATTTATTAACATTGGTGGTATCAAGCCGGTGCAGCTGGACCTGTTTCATCTAGCAGCAGCGCAAGGTAATGAAATATTTTGGATGGAGGACTTTAGGTCATGGAGTGGAGCAGTCAGTTAATTTAAACAGCACCTAGACCGTCTTATCGATAAAACTCAGTGGCCGTTTTTCACCTCATGGTGAATAGCATCAACTTTGGCATTTAGCACCGCAATCACCTTCATCCTCCTTTCGATCTCATATCATCCTTCTCGCTTTCCTCACTTTTGCTCCGCTCACTCACTATTCATCTCTTCTCCAGGTTTCCTCTTTCCTTAATACATTTCAATCTTCTCTTCTTTAATTCCTCGCCTCCTGGGTCCTTTACTCGTTTCTCTCTCTCTCTCTCTCTCTCTCTCTCTCTCTCTCTCTCTCTCTCTCATATACCATCCTCCTTTATTATAAAATCACTCTTGTGGTCTTAAAATGTGTTTTGTTTCTTTTGCATTATCGATTAGCATCAAAATGTGTTTTTGTTTGTGTTGGTTTGGTATTGATTCTCAGTCTGTCGTTGCCAGAGGGAAGGTAGACCCAGGAACAGAGTAATCAGGATTATGATGAGATAGATGCCGATGGGACTCTCATTTTCACTCTTTCTCAAAGTGAAAAGTCTGATGTGGTCCAAAATGAGCACATGGATGATAGGTAATAAGTAATTATCAAAGGATGTGTTTTTTGTGATGCCCAAGAGGTTAGAAAGCAGAGTGGCTTGAAGTGACGTCACACTATTTTTTTTTACACATTTAATAAGTTAGAAATTATTAAGTGGAAAAGAAAATATCCCAGTATTAGGGCTGCACGATATTGGGAAAAACTAACATTGCAATGTTTGTTTTTCATCTGATGGATCAATTTGGAAAGAACTTATAATTTTATATTGATTGGGATGATTTCATAGGACAGTTAGTTTGCATAAATGAAAGTGTTTTATTTAAATTTTTTAATTGTATTCGAGTATAAGTTGAATAATCAAATGTAAACAAATAACACTGCATAGTCTTCATTGTATAAAATGTTTAATACAACAACTTTGTCATTGTTATGATTTCTTATACACAAATGATTTAAATGCACTTGAAATCTTAGTCATAGGCCTTAAAACCAAAGCAAACAAGCAAAATTTCACTCTATTAAAGTTAAACTTCACAATCAAGGCTTGACATTAACACCTGTCAACCTGCCAAATGCGGGTAGATTTTAGCTGTGACAGACACCCACTAGCCACTTTGGCTGGTTGAAAATAATTTTAAAATTGCCAAAGATGCCTCTTCCCTAAAGAATACAATGTTAGTTTATGACCGTTTGTCAATTTGAACAGATTATTACTAGGCCTAATGTCAGCCATGTGCATGTGATCATCCTCACATCACACAAAGAATGTTTTTCACCTGCTTTCTTTTGCTTGCAGTTGTTTTTGTTAATATGGTTTAATTATCATCCTTTACAATAACATTGCTTTAATAAGAGATTAACTCTCCATTTATCTATAGTTACCTGATCATCTGGGACCTTTAGCCTAGACAAACTACTGTGTATAGTTTAGATAAATGAGAATAATTATTTTATATGTCAGTTGTTGAACAAAGTATATGTATACAGCTATATTTAAATGTACAGCTTGTTTTGACACATTATTTAAAATTTGTGGCAAGGAAATAATTAGTTTGGTGCGGCCAGAGATTTTTTTTTTAAATCCTTAGTGTTGAGCCTTAAAAAGTCATGTGAAATAATAAAAAAAGTTAAATCAAACAGGAGACATGTGGACATAACACAAAATTCAAAAAATTAATAATTTTTAGCTTGCCAAAGCCAAATTTATGCATATAAAATATATTTTCCCAACAACAAAATTGTGCCTAGTGAAAATGGCGAATGGCTAGTAACGCTGGAAAACTACTAGTGGCTGGTGATCAAAAAAGTTAATGTCAAGCCCTGTTCACAATGACTCAATGTGGATTTTGATCAGCTATAATTCTACTCGGATTTCCTAAAAAAAGAATAAACTGAACTCGACATTGCAGATCTTGCGACGTTACTATTGTGAATGATCACATTGCAGTATCGATGCTGAAACGATATATTGTTCAGCCCTAACCAGTATGCAAAAATATGCATTTTAACTAGATATATAATAACATTTAAAATAATATGGTCAGTTACTGTTATGAGGATAATGGGGCTGCTTTTTCAGCTCTTTTTCCAATACTTAAATGAAATAAACAAAAATTACAATTTAATATAAAAAAAAAACAAATATTTCAAGTGCTATATGCTAGTAGATGGATACTGAATGGACCAAGAAGCAGATTTATAGAATTGGGTATTAATACAAGAACTAAGAAGAGCGAGAAAATGAACAAGCGCTGAATCAGCTTAGTAATTAACACATGCATTCTCTGGGCACCTTTTGCTGAATTTGTGGGGTGGCAGGATATTGTAGAACATGTTTTTGATGAGTGAATCCTGTCCTTAGATAAGGGAGGGATTTTTTTCCCCCCCAAGTGAGGGCTGATGTTTGGTCATAGTAGAAATGTGTTTTGGTGCTGAGAGGCTGAATTACTGAAGAGGGGTCTGGTGGAGTGATCAGAAGAGCATTGAAGGGGAATAAAGCCATTAGTAACATCAAAGTGTCTGTTGGTGAGGAAGGGAGAGAGAGAGATCGCATGAAAGTAAGCCGCAGACTCACTCATAAACGCCTAAACAGCCCTGAAAAGCACTTCATCATCTAGATCAGCTTGCGTCGGCTGCAGTATGACGCCTGTTGTTGTTATCGAGGTAGCGGCTGCACATATTTATTTATCTATTCACCGGTAACGAGTGTGGAATAGCTAAGCGCTTCTTCCCTCCGCTGGGGATGAATCTCTGTGATTAAACTGATCAGTGCCATCACTCAATGTAGCGAAGAGACGCTTTAGGGCAGCAGCAAACCAAATTAGACAGATGATGGTGTCGTTTGGTATCAGACACCACGCGCTTGCTCCCTGCATCGGTGCTGTGCACTGTAGTCGCTAGCTACACTCTGATCTACTGCTTGGGTTTAATTAATTTTACATCAGTGTCATTGCTGATTATCTCAGCGTGTTGCTCTCCTTCTTGCCGAGATAATGCGCGATGGGTGGCGTCGGCGAAAAATATACTCCAAGATAACTGCTGCTAATTTTACCCGCCCCTCGAAAGAAAAGGGGGCAAGCCCTCTGAAAATAAACCACCTACCTTTTCAGCCAACGCTGACATCTCGGTCGCCCATCTTTTCCCCATTGCGCCCACAGGCAGAGGGGGAGAAAACGGCTCTCTGACAAATCTAATCCAATTAGTAAATCATTATCTGTGTGATGCGGGGGCCCGCCACCTCAATATAAATTGACGGCCGGTTACAGTGTCTCTGTGGATGCTCTCTGTTTGTTAGGCATGCTGAATGTGAAGCTGGCAGACTCCTAATGAAAGTCTGCTTACAATAGGCATGCTAGAACATCATAAACACCGTTCACAGGGCTAAAGTGGGTGTTTGATAAAGATCTGAAAGCTTTTGAACTTCTATTCGGTTCAGGCTCATCCTTAGAGGCCATTAGTAGGTATGTACAAGACCTCTGGGCCTCGTGGATTTGTTACCTTGTTACAAAGTGTTAACCTCATCAGCGGCCTGTAGAACTATCCAGATAGATTAAGATCTTCATGTCGTCAAGTTTATGCATTGTTGCTATATTTGGTCTTGCTTTTGCAGTTGTTGAGAACTAATAATGGCGATGATGATGATGATAATAATAATAAAACATCTATTATACAATTCTTAATACCAATAATAATTCCTTCCATATTATAGCACTTTTCTGGGCAGTGCTTAATAGGGCTAAATTATTTATTAGTATTTGTTAAACATTACTTTATTTGTGCTTTTTGTTTTGTTGAAGATCTAGTAGTAAACAATTTAACTAATATATTTTTTAATTATAAGTTATACATTTGTGTGTGTATATGTGTGTGTGTGTGTGTGTGTGTG
>CAIGQW010054176.1:5366042-5380455 GCA_903798125.1 Danio choprae
AAATCTGTGCATCTCCAATAGACCCGTCTACTTGCTGTGGACATGTATGGAACCAACTAATTATCCCTCCTACACAATGACCTTTATCAACCTTTCAACCACAATAATCACTAGAGGTTTATTTGCAATTATGTTTTAAGGAAACGCAACCTTTTTATAATGAAATGGATTGTTATGGGTCGCTGACCTCAATCAGCTTGTATTCATAGAAGGACGAGGCCCTCAAGCCTGTAAATGCACTCACTCAAACACTTACTCACTCTCACATACTATTGGGCACAAATACAGTCACAACGAATGTTTGCAAGCACCTTGGTTTGTTGTGATAAATAAAAGAAAATGTATAAAGTACAACTAAAAAATAATTGAGATGTTATGATTTAAACTGATGCTTAACTTATAGTAGTTTGTTTTGGATTTTTGGCATGCTCTGTTTTGAAATTACATGTTTTTTTGTTTTGTTCAGATCTTTTTATTGACACTAAATTCAATAAAACTACAGTTTAAAATATGTGAAACCCACTGTGAAACCTCACCCACTGCACCATTGCTCTGCATTATATTATACATGCATACATACATGCATAAATAAGCAAATGCAGATAGATACAAGTTCATTCATATAATGTACATATACATAAAATGAATCACAATATGCTTAAACTAAATAAATATATAAAAACAAAATGTTTGGAAAAAAATCGAACAAAATAATCAGCATAGTCAAGCCACAAATATTAAGTTTGGAACCATTTGCTTTTAAATACTGTATGTCAGCAGTGGCTGCCTAATAAAATATTACTGAATCTGAGTACTGAATCTTCTCCAATGTAAGATGAGACATGAGACTCCTAATCCAAGGATTTGAAATGGCATGTTATCATACTTAATATGCACTTTATGAAATGCTAATAAAATATTGTGGAATGCCTGTTTACTAAAGTTGAATACATTGTTTTTAAGGCTAATATTTTGATCTATTTAAAAATACAGAGTTTTAGGCCTGTCAACACAATTCTACAGCTGTCATCATTTAAATTACTTCCATTGCTCTGTCACTCCTTTTTCTCAATTACAACTATTTGAAATTTCCCTCGAGCACTTACATTGAGAGTGCTGAACACACCTCATTGTCATGGCCAAATGTTAGCAAGCCGCATAGTTTGTTGTGGTAAATAAACAAATAAATACACAAAGTTCTGTCACAGTACCAGTATACCACTATAGAATACACAAGACGTGTCACTTGTATAGTTGTGAATTGAGAAAAGTGTAACAGTCAATATGGCAAATGACTCCCCGTCTTCTAGTACAAGAACCAATCAGCGATCGCTATAGACTGACATTTCTCTGGGGGAGGGGCTGGACCCCGAGATGTGAATTTCTGCATATTTTGTGTAACTCAAACGTTAAAAATGAAACTAAAGAGACCGTTGTTTAACGTTATTGTTGTTTCATAATATAAAATTTAATTGTAAGCTTGGCAAGCAATTTTGAAGAATTTTATGTTTCCCCATTCAAACAGAATGCTCTAGCATACTGCCCGAGAGGCGTTTCAAAGATGGCTGCTGAGTGAAATAACTTGCCTTAAAGGGACTTTGTCGGTACTCAGTACCAGTACAAGTAAATTTCTAAGAAACAAAAATTAGTACAGAGAACCAAGGATCTTTTTTCTTAATTAGAAAAAACCCAATAGTGATCATTTTATTTTAATAATTTTAAGTGTTTGAATGAAATTTAAATTATTTTATGCTTTTAATATGTATTATTAAACGATACATTACTTAATAATTAGTCAATTATTAATGAATATTTTAAACCATTAACCTGTAGCCTTCAAATATCATTCAAGTAAGCACTGCATTAAAATATCATATAAAAAAATGTTGCATAACCCATGTTGTAATGGTATTGCAAAAAGTCTTGTACTGTGACATTTTAAAATGAAAGAACAGACTTGGTTCTAATTATAGTTTGATACTCACAATTCTCCATCTTTAGGTTACATATATCAGACTTTTGTCACACTTTTATTTAAAGCACTTCCACTTCATCAAATTTCCATCAAGAAACATTGTAAAACAGCCCACCGTTGCCTTAGTGCTATGGAACGGAGGTGCCCGTCAGTGGCCTTTTTAAGAGTGGAGGTGGTGTTAGCGGTTGAGCAGCATCTTGGATCGCAGGAATGAGTGACAGGAGCAGCCACTGCTGGGGAGAGAAGGAAGAGTGTGGATAACGTGGGCAGAGACGCAGTCATTAGTCACGGCAAGTACGAGTTTGGATACATGAGCATGCCAACAGAGGTGACAGGGCCAACGGTGGTAATGGATGCCTTTCCGCTCTGCGCCCTATCCACACCTATCCCAGCATCCTCCTCTCTCTCTCTCTCTCTCTCTCTCTCTCTCTCTCTCTCTCTCTCTCTGACATAAGAAGACTGCATCACGTCTGCAAACCCATGAGTGAAATCTTAAACGGCTTTGCTGATCTATCATCTCAGGAAAGGGAAGAAAAGGAGAGTGCTTTGGGGAAAGGGAAATAAGACCGGAGGACACTAGGAATGTTGCGCTCAGCATTGTATGCAGCCGTTATTGTCTTTTTCTCTTTTTTTTTTCTTTTCTCTCTTATTGATTTTATTGTTCTGTCTTCTGTCTTGAGATTTCCATGCCCTTTCTATCTGTTGATGGTAGTTGTAAACTGTCCACAAATGCACCCTAGTTCTTTTTTTCTGTCTCAGTCTCTGTCAGAGATAGTAAGTTTGAGAAGTGCAGTGTGCTAGTTTGTTTTGGCGCAGGACGTGTTGCTTCACTAATCTGGGAAGTGGAATTGCCAAGAATATCTGCCAATGTCTGTCTTAGCAGCACAACAGGTTCAGATTTATAAACATGCTCATTTCTGTTTTACTGTTAACTTCTAATCTTTTCAGAAATTGGCCCATTAGGTTTTCTAATACATAATTCATGACTTCATCAGTCAGGCTTACATTAGGTGCTAATTTTTCAAAATATAGTACAAAATTGCGCACAAAAGTGTATCCGCATAGACCACAGATGGTTTTAATAACTACTCGTATAACAATTGAGCAAAAATGGCTTATTATTATGAATCGCTTATTCTGTGGAAAAGCTGGGTGGATTTTTAGATTCAACTTTAACTTAGAGTATCAAAATTTAAACATTTGGTTAGAACAATTAAATATACATAGTCTTCACTGAAATTGTGCATTAAACAATAGCTGTCACTCTGAAATTTATCATAAAAGCAATTTTAGTGGGAAGAAATTTGAGTTAATGGCCATTTCTTGCTGTTGTCCCTCAAATTATGACTTTATTTGACAAATAATGTCTGGTTATGGAAAAAGGCTATGATGTTAAAATGTAAATGTGCACATCTCATTGACAATTTTCTAAGCGTAAAATAAGTGCAACACTGGGCATTAGAAATGAAACCTTTTAAATTAGAGTATTTCAGTTAAAACATTTTTTCGCTATAATTTTTAGGTTATTTATATAATACAATATATATATATAACATTTGCTAGAATATGCTTTGAAATGAATATGACACTATTTAAATATCCAAATAATGACCTATCTTGACTTTTCAAGACTGAATCCTTAAGTTTTGAAATGCATTATTTCAGATGCATTTGTGTGCTGAGTTGTTTTGCATTCTAAACTTCCCTTTTAGTATCAAAATAAACACATACATCAAATAAAAAATCTACCTTTACCAAAAATAAATGTATAACTTTTAATATTTAATGACTCCTGCAGAACTTTTACAATATGAAAAAAATTGTCGCATGAAAAAATAATGCTTGGATATTTAGAGGGTTAAAGCCACACTGCATTCCTTTCGCCTTTCTTTCTTTCAGATATTTAAAACATTGAAGTATTATCAGTCTTTGTGTTTTTGTCATTTTCATCTCCTTTCGCTCTTCTTTATGTCATAAGACGCTGGAAGGATGTATCTGTTTGATGGATTCACGAGTAGACACTGACTTCCTGCGGTTTCATTTATTTGCAGTTACAAAAAGAACAGGTGTTAGGCATGGTTTGATTCATCATTTGAAACCGAAGGATGCAAGATTGCTCGTCTCTGCTGAGTTTATGGCCTGGTTCTCCAGTAATGTTTTCTTTTGAACAGAAATATGTAGAATTCAGTTTGTCTATTTTTTTGTCAGTTACAATGACACTCATAAAGCAGGTCACAATACTGAAGCACTGAAGTTTTCTCGAATGTTCTTTGTGTTTTCAGGAGGATATGAATCTTAATGAGGAGAAGAAAGCACCACTCAGAGAGAAGGACTTAAACACCAAAAGGGAGATGGTTCTTCAGTACGTCGTCACAGCTGCAAAAACCGTAAGTCAAAGAATGATTTCAGACATATAACCTAAAAACCCAGACAGGTTGAACAGTGAATATATTTGATTGCTTTCTTGATTCTTTGAACTTCAGTTTGCCTCATAATGGTTTTCCAGTTCTGACTCAGATGCTGAATAAGAACACACTGTTCTAAACACACTGTCCTGACCTAAGGATCATAAGGGCAGACTGCTCCAATCAGTTCTTCTGAACTTGTGTCAGACATGGCAACATCTTTTGCAGAACCACCACAGTGACACCGTGTGTCTGTGTTCATTTGTTGTCGTATGCCTTTGCTGACTATGTACGAGTCTGTTATTGTACTGGTGGGTTTGCCCTGATAAAAATATCTGTAACTGCAGGCCTTATATGAGGACATTGACAGGCTAAAGACTGTATTTATCGCAGATGATTGCCCTCATTTTAGGAAGTCTCTTTTGTTCTCTTGTCTTGAGGTGAGAGGAAGGCGTTGAGTCTCCTCATGTATACTTATGAACTCATATTGCTGTGGTAAAAGATGGCAAGATGTGATTTTACATAATCTCCCAGCATTTTGCTTTTCTACAAATAATCTAAGTTATTCTAAGTGAAGATAAAATCATTTGGAGAAATTAGGAGATGTTATGGTTGCACCAAAACGAATACTTATTTTGCAGTGAATTAAACTATTAATATTCAATTCAGGTTTTTGTATAGCACTTTTCACAATAATTATTGTTTTAAAGCAAATTTACAAAAGGTGGATATTCAGAAAAATAAATTAATAAAAATACTATATGAAAACAAAAAGGGCAGCGCGGTGGTGCAGTAAGTAGTGCTGTCGCCTCACAGCAAGAAGGTTGCTGGTTTGAGCCTCGGCTGGGTCAGTTGGCATTTCTGTGTGGAGTTTGCATGTTCTCCCCGTGTTCGCGTGGGTTTCCTCCGGGTGCTCCGGTTTCCTCCACTGTCCAAAGACATGCGCTATAGGTGAAATGGGTAAGCTAAATTGGTCGTACTGTATGTGTGTAAATGAGAATGTATGGGTGTTTCCCAATTATGGGTTGCAGCTGGAAGAGCATCCGCTGCGTAAAACACATGCTGGATAAGTTGGTGGTTTATTCTGCTGTGGTGACCCATGATTAATAAAGGGACTACGCCGAAAAGAGAATAAATGAATGAAAACAAAAATTTTAAGCGAAGTTTGACTTGTCATGCCGACAAAATTAATCTTTAATTAAAACAAATGGTTTCAGAAGGATTTTTTTATACATATTTCATGCTAATCAACTTGCTGCTTGGTTAATTATTTAAACTTGGTTAGTTTAGTAAAATAAAAAATAGCATTAGAGCAAATGTCAACCTTACCAAATTAGAAAACCTAAAAAATTTCTAGGTTTTTTGTGTATGCTTGTATTTTACAGTACTGTAAAAATACTCAAAAACGTCTGTCAGTGTTTTCAAACAATTATATTTGTTTTACCAAAGTCACACAAGTGGCAATTTTACATCTGTCACATCCGTAACGGAGAGGTGTCATATACATAATGAAGCTTTTTCCTCATAAATGCAAAAATATAAAATAAAATGTATCATATATATTCTCTAGTGAGATAACTCTTATCCTTTTGATGAGCATTATTTCTTTTAGGTTGTGCAGTTTAATTCACTGAAATTCTGCAAAGTATGTTGTATACTGTATACTCGCAGACTTTTTTGGTCACATCCATGATGCCTGGTTATTGTCCTAATTTAAAATGATAAAAAATGTTTACAGATTGATATTTTTCTGATCCCATAACTCTGTGGTTAGATGTTTCGGAAATATAAACAGATGTTTCAATATAATATTAACGTATATTTTCTATGTGAATTCATGTTTTGAGTTTTTCTGCAAATGTCACATCTATACATCTATAATGCTGGAATTGCTCATTAGGTGCACATCAGGAAACTAAATGTGCAAGTTTTTGCCCCAAGTAGACTTAATGCATGCTGGTTGGAGCTATCTTCATTAGATTGATTTTTGAGTTTGAAGCCATGATGCTTAGAGGATTATTTGTATGTTTTTAAGTCCCAGTGTAAGACATTTTAGAATAGTGTATGTTCATCAAATCCTCTATTTCGTCCACTGCACAACATGGCTTCAAACAAGTGGAAACTCTACATGCAGGATTCAGGCAAGGTGGATAAAAAAAATCTATTTTTTCTACCAAAATTAATTCCCCAATCTAATCCTCTTGTCGGTTAGCTTTGCGTTCATTTACAGGGACTGCAAACGATAGAAGAGAAACAAGAACAAGGGATTTTAATTATAATGCCGTTCCTCTCTTTCCACTGAGAATTTAATTATTTTAGAGTGCTTGGAGATTTCAGGATGATTCAATTTGGATTGTATTTGCTATTTGGAGTGGCTGGTCGGGAGCTGTGGTTTTTCTCCAATCAGCTGGAGTCTCTTTCTGCATTTGTAGTGCTGAAACTCCTAGACCTTGGACAATCATGATTAAACTCACAACATATTGAATTTTCTCAACAAAAAAAGACCTTAAAGATAACCCAGCATTTTTCGTCCAGTTAAAGAAAAAATATGCTCCTGATGATTTGAATTATGCTGGTGGACTAAAGTCTTTTGAAGGCAATAAATGTGTTTTACAGAAATCAAGGCTTTTGGATAGGAATACAGTTAAACATTTATAGAAGTGTGTGCATTCCCATGTTATTTTTAACCACATGTAAGAAAAAATTTTAACATTTTCGTCTATTATAGGGTTTCACAAATTACAGTTTGTCCATTTTCTTTAATTTGTTGTGTATATTACAATTTGTGATGCTGACAATTTGTGATGCTGTAAGTGGGGAATGGTCACTATTACTATGTGTTGCAAACTGTGCATCAGTGTTTTGAATGCAAGAACATGCCTTAGCCCACTTAATGACACTAATTAACACCCACTAACCCTAAAATACCCCAGGGTCAGGTAAATCAGAAACCAGTTTTACTATCTTCATGAAACTTCAGACTGCCTTTTCACTCAAGCAACCCACCAACCAATCGACTTTGAAAACATGTAGTTTTGCACAAAATCTCCTTTTTGCTTCTACATAAAGTTCATTGCAAAATTGAATCTGTTAGACAGAACAGGCAGTGATGTATTAGTGTTTTCGAAATTTCCCTTTTCATGCTCAAATAAGGTTCTTTTCACACCACCTTGACTAGTTTGATGGATGGACATTGCTTTAAATGTGGGAAACGTCCTGGAGTTTCTCTCTCACTCATGCACTCGCCTGCTCCTGCCCTCCTTCATCTCTAAGTCTCTCCATCTCTTGTCTTCTGACATTCAGGCCTGCTTGTTTACCCCCTGTCCGTGTTCTTGACGAATAATTGCCTCTCAGTGAAGCCTTTCCTTTTGGCACTGCTCCTTCGTCTCGCCTGGTAATTGAAACTATAGATTCTGGCATAGGCTCCTCTTCTTCTCTCTGTTAATAACATTCACCTTTTAAAACATTCACCTTGCCATTGCCAGCATAGAGTCTGGGTATAATTACCTTTTGCTGTACATGAAATAGATGGTCACCGTCAAAGCTTTTGCTCTTTTGGCAATTGATGCGTTGTCGTTAGGTCTTGTTTAGTGCTCATTAAGTGATATTAAAAGACCTGGAAGCAACAAATCCCAGATGTTCTAATACGGGTAACACATGCTTGGGATGGCCAGCAGTGTGTGGCATTCAAAATATAGAATTCTGAATTTACCTTTAATTTCAAACTGCAATTTAATAATGTTTGCCCAGTAGAGTTAAAATGAGTTCTTATTCATTGGTCTTTGAATGGATGGATGGATAAAAGGAATGAATGGATGGAAGGAACAGATAGATAGAACAGTGGACTGGTAGATGGACAAACAGTTAGACTGATAGATGGATGGATCAACAGATGAATGCACAAATGAATGGATGGAATGACAGATGGACTGATAATTAGGTTGGATGGATAGACGAATGGACAAATGAGTGGATAGGTGGATAGACTGATCTGCAGACAGATGGTCAAATTGACATGAGATGACTAAAAGATGGTGGATAGACAAGTGGTGAATAGATAGATGCATGGATAAACAGATGGATGGATGGATGGATGGATAAACAAGATAAATAAATCGATTGACACATAAGGTGTCTTCACAGACAGATACATTTCTTTGTATTACAATTTAGTGAATATTTCATCCAATCCAAAATCCCAATTTATCATCTGTGTGATTTAGTTCAGATTTTTCTTAATTTTGCACAAACACTGTGATAATACTATATAAACCAGCTGCTTCTCTGACCAGTAAGCATTATGCATAGCTGCCTCCTGTACCTCTGCGTTGGTGTCATGAGGATGGTTGGTACTGATTATTGAAATGGTGGATGGTGCAGACACAATATCAGCATGAGCTAATGGAAGATGTTGACTCATCGTGTACTGATAGCTAATGAATGAAGACAGACTGCACACATAACCGAGACACCCTCAGACCAACACTCGTCCCTTAATTAGTCACAGTATATGTCCATTAGTGACACAGACCAACTGCATTTGAGCTGTGAATGTGAAAGTGATAAGACGCAGCAGGAGGGTGAACTCTAAACATGTTTTCATTGCCATCACCATAATCCATACCTCCATAATTTATGAACCAGGGTTCACGTGAGCGTCACGTACTTGGAGAAATGCTACTGAAAGTAATGAATCCACTAAAATAGTCAGAGCTATTCTTTGGTGCCCATCTGCCTTGCAGGATAATGCCTTGGATGATAATTACAAATATTAACCTAAATCTAACCTCTCCATTCTGCTTCCTCAAAATATCGCACCATTGTTGGCCATGAAGTAATTATTGGGTTTTAATACTTGTGTTATGATGGCACTGAGAAATATATCCCACGTTCACAGTTTTGCCCTTTTGTTCTGCTCCAGATATGTACTCTTCAACCGCTTCATTGTGAAGAGAAATGATAGCGGTTGGCAAACGTAACATGTCGGACACTAGCTACCATCCAAGCTGTAGGTCAAATGTGGGATTGACTGGGGATCGACATTTCCTCAATCTTATACGGTGACCAATGAATCAAAATCCTTGTTTTGTAAAGCTGATTGGATGTTTGTGGGATGACAACTGCCAAACACGGAGTAAAAAAAGCATGATGGCCTGTGGCACTTTTGCAGACAGTTGAGAGTGGTTGTTTTAATAGTTTTATTCAGCTTTATGTTCATGTCAGATCACATATACTTTTTAAAATCAAATATAGATTTTGATATAATATAAAATATACAAATATAGATGTGTTATATAAAAATGTATTGTTTTACCACAAAATTGTTTTACTTGTGCATTTGGGCATGACATTAAAGCACACATCAGTGTAAAAAGTCTCTTAAAGGGTTGGTTCACCCAAATATGAAAATTACTCTGATTTACTCATTCTCAAGTCAAATCAAATCTGAGTTAATTAAAGGGGTGGTCTACTACGATATCATATTAAACTTTAGTTCATGTGTAATGCAGCTGTGTGAACAAACAACATTTCTGAATGTAATGTGCTAAAAGTTCAATGCAAAGGGAGACATTGGCTTTTACTGAGTTAGCTTAGCAAAGCCTACAGCGAACGAAATTTGGGGACTACAATAAAATACATCCGGGCTAGTGAGATCACAAGGGCTTCCGGTGACGTGCATTTACCTCGCGCACACACCCTGGTGTGGCCAGAGGTGCTGTAATGTTAAAGCAGTGAAAGCTAAAATTTCATCCAAATGCTGCTATTTCCACAGAGCTTGTTCTGTTTCTGTATTTGGGCTTCCAAAGGACACAACACAAAGAGAGAAGTGCTTATAGTTTAATTTTAATTATGTAACAGAGAATTATAAAAATAAAGATATAGCGCTAGCATTGACAAAGGAGAACTTCCAGAATCTCTCCCAGTTCAGTGCTGGATTCGGCTAAAACTCCTCCAACAGACAAAGCTGTGGATTGTGAGCCACAACCTGTAAGTATTTTTATTTGTTAAAATTGATTAACTACAGGCACAGTTTCTAGCGTTAATGGTATGTTGTAGCGAGGACGTAAACAAGGATGTAAACAACGGGAAATGCTGTTTGGCACCGCTAACAATTTAGCTACAAATTCATATTTATCAGTCAAACCGCTGTAAACAGCCACAATCTTCAACAGCGCGTGCAGTGTCTCTCTATGTGTGTCTCTATATGCGGCTGCTTTCCGTGTGTTATATCTCAAATAGCCAACTCGCTAAAGATATGTGAACGTTTCATATTACTTACACATGCTTATTCAGAATATATGTGAAAGACACTTGTCAGATTTTATTTTAGAGAGCAGGCGTGAGCTGTATGCTCTTCATGTCTGATTCAGGCAGCTAACACTGCTAACAGCTGCTCTGACTGGACTGTTTACACGGCGCAAAAGCGCACGATTGTAGGGGAGTGACATGGAGTCAATCCACAAATCACAGCACATTGTTAATGGACAAATCAGAGCCTCTTGAGGGCGGGCCTTACAGAGGAACTAGGAAATATGACATTCGTTTTTATGTTAGCTGAGTAGCTGTATATAATCAAAGATTTTATAGTATATAATCAAAAAAATTATGTGACTTTATACAAGTGAAGCATGAGCACACATTGCTTTGCATCTTATAAACATCACCAAGCCTTAAAAATACACTGTGGGATCACCCCTTTAAAAAAAAAACCTCCTTGCTCTTTCAATGCAAGGGTTGCATATCGAAAATATCTTGAGGGAGGATTCCAGATACAGATGGAGGATCTTCCTTGAGCCTTCCTTTGACTTACTACTTTCAGTCAAATCAAATCTGAGTTATTTAAAAAAACAAACAAACAAACAAACAAACAAACAAACAAACTCCTGGCTCTTTTAATCTGTCCACAATGGCAATATATTTTAGTTCAGTGTCCAAAACAAGTCCACTAAAGCCCATCCATCTATAATAAAAAGGTGCCTTTTGTTGCTCTGAGGGGTGAATAACGTTCTCCTGTAGCGAATCAAAGCATTTTTGTAAGAAAAATATCCATATGCAAAACATAAACGGGGCTTGAAATTAACTTTTTGACTTGGTAGCACTGGTGCTCCCAACCTCAACAATTTAGGAGCTCCAGCCGAAATCTAGGCACACCCGCCAAAAAGTAAGAGCGACGCTACTACAATTTTTATATTAACAGATTTATTGCATTTGAAGTCAACATTAATCAAGAAATCTGCATGTGCCCACCAGACCTGCATACAGGATGGACTTCTATAATATGGATATTTCCATGAAAACACATCACTTTGCTACTTTATTGCAAAGCTTGAAAAAGCCAGTACACTTTTTTATGTAACTTGTATTGGGTAGAAGAAAGAAGAAAGTCATCTAGACCTAGGATGCCTTTGAGGGTGATTCCATCCACGCACTTGTCTGTCTGTTCATCTGTCTAGTGTCTACACATCCTTCTGTCCATCCACCTTTGACAGTCCTACTGTTAACCAACTATTCCATCCATGCGTCTGTTTGCTTTCTGTTTGTCTATCCAGCGTTTGATCATGATTCAATTTTCCTTTTTGAACGAACTAACCCTTTAATGCACCAAATGGTATTTTTGATTGTATAGTGCATGTGTGTGCTTGCAAATAAGGTTTTAATGATTGACAGCACTAATAAACCACACCGAGTATCTGTATTGTGTTGTGAAATCAGAATAATTGGGAGTCGCAGTTACTGAATAATAAGGGTTTAAGCAGCCTTGCGTCTCATTCACTTTCTTCCTCATTAGCATGTCTAATATTCTTGCTACAAGTCATGCATTTTATGACTTGGTAACTGCTGTGGTAACTGTTTTTAGAGTTCTATACAGTAGTTGTTTTTTTAAAAACTTGCTTCAAAGTTTTGTATGACTAAGGTCTACTACCATTGCAGAACCTGGGTCAGCAGCAAAGAAGATGCTGTGTTGAACACAATTGCCTGTATAGTAAAATAAATAAAAAGTAAAATTATTCATCTTTTTTTAGCTAAAGATAAAATTAGAGGCTTAAAAAAGCTTTAAGTTAGGGCTGCACAAATAATGATGATAATAATAATAATAATAATAATAAAAAATAAATAATTTTCCTTATGAAAGCACATTAGTTTATAAAAGAATATCCCTACCTATTTTTGTTTGTATTTTAACATTGTCTAAAATGTTGTATCATTAACACCTACTATTAGACACTATGATAAATTGTGTAGTTTATTTTTTGTTGCTTTGAATGAAATTAATCTGCTCAATGAATATTATAATTCTTAAAGATTTTAGTTTATAATTAGTAGTTCTATTTTTATAAGCTGTATTTGGATGGTATAAAGTGACAGGAACTGAAAAATCTACTAAAATATTGCTTTTTTTACTCTGAGGTCTTTTTATCTGTGAAGTAAAATACATACTGCTGTAAATATCATTGTATTACAATACCAATATATATGCTTTAAAAATCACAAAACCTTTTTTTTGATGGGTTGCTGACAAACAATTGAGTGCTGTCTGTTTTTTTGCTTCTGAAACAGTGCATCATGAACTGCGTGTGATAGTTGTCACTGTGCTGTTGAAAGAGTTTTTATGGTGGTTGCAGGGTGATTTAGCAACAAAGGTATTCAAAGACCACCATAGCTGAAGGTCAGGGCTTTATTTTTTCAAACCATTTGAAGACCTGAAGGTGAACATTTGACATTGGTCATAATTAAATTTTGAAAAAAATGTGCCTCTAAAAAGATTGTAGTTATTGAAAAAGACCATTGTGTTTTGACCTTCTCACACCATCACCTAGTGCATAACCTTGGGCAGCCTTTTACTGAGAACTTCGAATAAATAAATAACCTGCAGTAATGTCTTGTCAAGTGAGTGTTGCTTGACCATGTAGTATATAATTAATTAATTAATTAATTTATTTATTTTTCAAACAAATCAGGAAAAAAAAACACTTTCAACTGACAACATAAAAAAACTAAATACACCAAATACACAAAATAGAAAAATTGTCTCCGGATACAATCTTATTTATGTTCTAAGTATTTATGTTTGACCAGATCCTGCCATACAAAGTCCTGCTAAGGGTTACATATCAAAGATCAAAAATATCTTGAGGAGGGATTCCAGATACATTTAAATAAAAGCACCACAATTTTTTCAACCACTTTCCCCAGCATGAAGAAATGTGATAGGATTGTTGTCTTAAGGAAAGGGTCAGTACTTTCATATCATACACCTTTTACAATATCATGCCATTCACCTACAGATGGAGGATCTTCCTTGAGCCATTTCTTGGTAATGGCCTTTTTACTCAGCAACTGTACAGTGTTGTCTTCATAATCACAGTAAATCAAAAGCTTTGTTCATTTACAGGCACGACTCCTCAACACCTCGACAGTGGTGCAAAATGTGTGTCAAAACGGCGCTCTTTGACTTGAACTACAAAAAAGAACTCTAAACTAAATCAGAGAGTCTTTGTCACAGGTTAACTGTGGCCCTTTTTAGATGGTAATGCCATCTTGCGCTAGGTGGCATTCAGCATGGATAAAAGAGCAGAGTGAAAAAAGGAGAACTAAAAAAAAGAAAGAAAAACAATTAAGACTTGAAGTAATGAATAGGGTTAGTTGTAAGATCCACGCTGAATGTGTATGTGTTATAGTGCGCACGTTTCCCCAGATTCATTAAAATACAGGGACGGGCACGCTGAGCTGATCTCCGTTCCAAGGACAGCGCTACCATTAGGCAGTCACAACATTCATCAGTCAAATTAGGAATGTTTTATTCAGCATAGAGAGAAAATGGAAATTCACAGACTCTTCTAAAGGTTATGTAAATAGCCAACAGTGTGCTCTCGGCACTGACAGCAATGCCCACTCATTTATTAACTGGTTAATTAGTTCTTTTTTTCCCCTTTTTGCTTTTAATGGCCTGACAGCTGTGCAGCATGGGGGTATCCCTGGAAGATCTCATAAAGAAACATGAAAATAGACATGGTGTACCTTTTTGCTTTAC
>CAIGQW010054176.1:5380555-5393180 GCA_903798125.1 Danio choprae
GCAAATAAACAAATATAAATATCCCGCTCATTTTCTGAGCCCTGTCTAGGGAGTTCTTTCTTACACCCCTGATTGGTCACGCACTCAACAGAAAGGGCTGCGATTGGCTCTAACGCTCTGGCGCTGTTCATCGATGAGTGACACTAATAAACGCAGTGGTGATCGCAGCTGATCCATGATAGACTCGGAGGAGAAAACTCTCTATGCAGACAAGCTCATGTTTGTATCCAGAAGTATCGCTGTAACAGCTGAGAGTAGAGAAAACTTTACCTCACGACAGCAGGTCAAAGGTCCTCAGCGAGAGAGAGAGAAATGGAGTTTACTTTGTTTCTCCATAACAGTGAAACAGGGGCTTCTGCTGTAAGTGTTAGTAAAAGACTGTCCAGCAAACACACGTTTCATATTGCAGCCTTTTGCGATTTAGATAATTGCAACATTTCAAATCGCGATTACGATTTGATTTCGATTAATCACACAGCCCTAAGCCTATGTTAGTCATGCCATTCAAATAACAGAAGCACATCACTGTTGATGTTTAAGATTTTTAGCGAATCTGTAGACTCACTTAACAGCTTCCTTTGTATGACAATTGTTTTAAAAAAAAAATCACTTATTTATTTTATGTTGAAAAAAGTGTATGTATACAACTATATTTGGCTTGTTTTGAAACATTATTTAAAATATGTGGCATAGAAATGAGTTTTTAGAATTATTTTGGGGGGCAGAGAAAATGTTTGCAGGGCAAGTAAGAATCTTTAGCGCTGAGCCCTGATATGCATAAATGCGCATGCCATTTCATTGCAGGTTTAGTGTTCTGAAATTTCAGAAAAGTTGGTATTAACAAAAATCGTAAAGTTAGATTTATCTGGTTATTGTTTCTCTCAGCCTTTGTGGTCGGAGACTAAAGTAGCAGGAGAAAAACAAATGCACAAAAACACACAACATCCCACATCTCATACCAAGTTGGTGATGCAGTGTTTCAGTAGAAGCTTCCAGTGGTGATGAAGATGGATACAGTGAGCACAGGTGTGAATAATCGTCTACACAGTTGTAGCATAGCTTGGTGCTGTGTACAAAAACCCCACTTTCAGAGAAGTCAGTCTGTCTGATGCAGGAGACAGAGCTTTGCACCTTCTGTTACCTTATTTATCCAATAGTCGTGGAAAAACAACTGTGGACTGTGAATGTGAATATGAATATTGATTGGATTTTGTAAAAAAAAAAAAAAGACAAACAAAATAGTGAATTATGTTTTAATGTTTTATGTGACGCGTAGCCTTTTTGTCAGGTAATTTTCACATTTGTATTCTAAAGCTGAGTTGGGCTTTGAGGCTTTATTTTAGGATCATTTGTACTCTTTGTTGTTGATGGAAACCTTTGACATTCTCTCAAACTCACTTTTCTGTAGTTGTACATTATTATTGTAGTTAGTGAATGGCAAAACCTTAATCCCCCCCCCCCCCACACACACACACAAATATAATTGTCTGTCTTTATTATTTATATATTTATTGATTGACAATTGTTGTGCTGTAGTAAATTGGGTGAACATGAAGTTAGCATAACTGATTTTAATGAATTCTATTCAGTTATAATAATTTATATCACTTGCCTTAAGCGAGTGTGTTTGATTTAAAATTGCGATCTACTGTTTTATTTTCTTCCAAATAAAGCATGTAGCCAGAGATTAAAGTGACTTTGCTTTTAAGCAGCAAATGCAGACCTGAAAAGCCATGCAAATGTTCACACAGACACACAGACAGACACGCATACAGGTAAACACAAAGCAAAAATAGGTGAATAAAACCAGATTACAAATATAATTTCTAGAAAGTCATTAATCTGTACTACCTGTACACTTTAAAAGTACTACCTGTACTTTTATATGGACCCATCATTTAATAGAAAGCCTGGCCAGGCATTATAGATTTATTTATTTTATTTTTACACTAATTTAATATTAATGATTTCATGCTTAACAATTTTATGTATATCACTTCACTAATTTAATCTGAATATTTGTATGCACTTTTCTTACTATATCTCTCTCACCTCTGTCCAGTTTCTTACTCTTGAAAACACCCAATTAGCTTCCTTAGTGTAAAATGCTACATGTGTGTTCAGTTCTCTAACAGTGACAGGAATTAATTGGCAGTGATTTTAATGGGCAAGCTAAAAAAGCACATTGCCTGCTAATCAACTCTGCTGAACCCGCTTTCATTTTACAGCAACTCTCTACTGTGCTCCTTACTTGGACCATTTCTCTTAAAAGTGGGGTTGTTCAAACCTGAGGCTATAGCTGTTCTTGTTTGATTTTGGCCTCAGTCTGCATCCAATAACTACTTGGTTCTTTTTAACATTTTGTACCTCACACTGTGTACTGCTGAGGGTCATTTAATCTTCTGAAATATCCAGCCCTGGAATTATCCACACATTCATCTCTTTCTATGAACCCTGAACACTTTACAACACCCGTATTGGCATCAGCTGCAATGCTTTATATCGGACATTTCTTTCTAGGTGTTTTGGCAAATGATTGAATGTTAATAGAACATCAGACATTACTTTTGAAGTAATAAAGAAAGTAGTTACTGCAAGCCACCAAGTCCATACACATGGTCAGTTTTTAATACTCTTGCACAATATTATTGCCACGCGACTGTCATTGTAGACACAACACCATCCTCTCTTCTGGAGTAAATGTCAGTGGAGTCTTAAGCAGTGGGTCACAGCAAGTGATTCTCATCACTGAAGCCAGAGAAATGAAAAGCTCAGCGGTTGCCAGATTGGCAAGCTTTATTAGTCCAGTCTTGGGTCTTTTTCTATGGTCTTGGTGGGGGAGGCGGTGTCATTCTGTTCGCCTCTTAATTCTCTTGACCAGCGGGATGCTGAGAGGTCACCGCTGGACATCGACAAGCAATCAAATCCGCATTTACTTGTCTAAACCCTGAAACGCATCAACCCGGAGGGTGTCCCTAAAACTAATTTGTTTCGGGAGGGAAAGGGTAAGCTCAGCGACTGGTGATGTGAAGTGACCAGTGAAGAACATTCTCGAGTTCAGCAGGGCTTTTCGGCTGCGTTATTGAGACTTTGTGAGCTGATCCGTCTCTGCCTTCTTGCCTGCAATTGAGTTTCTCAGTAGCCGTGCTGTTCTTTTGTCCACTCGATGCAAAAATGTGTCTATCTGCTGGCATCTTTAGTTGCAGTCTAAAAAAGAAGTGTTATCTAGGTCTGAATTGTAATTGTGATATTTGCCAAGTTCAAAGTTGCTTAACTTAAAGCCGAGTCTGGTCATGCTGGGTGCATGTGCATGTGACAACATCTTTAGAAATCCAAAACAACTGCCTGATATGAAGTCCTTTAGGTTTCTTTCGAGGTTTTGAGGAAAAGCAATACATATATTTTATATGCTCCCACTGAGCCAAACAATGAGAAAGAACCAAATCTCCTACCACAGCTATGCTGATGACACTTAGATATACTTAGCCTTCCTGCCTTATGACTTCAGCCCCATTGACACCCTCTGCCAATGCATTGATGAAATTACCAGTTAGATGTGAAAAGTTTTTTCAGAAAACTCAAGTCATTGAATTTGGGAACAGAGATGAGGTTCTCAAGGTGAATGCATACCTTGGCTCTAAGGGTGAAACAACAAAAAAATGTCAAGAATATTAGTGTTATTCTGGAGTTAAATTTGAGTTTCAGTAGTCATGTCAAACAGTAACTAAATCAGCATACTATCACCTAAAAAAATCAAGAATTAGATGATTTTTCTTTGTTTCTAGTGACGACTTAGAGAAACTTCTTCATGCTTTTATCAGCAGCAGGGTAGATTACTGTAGTGGACTCCTCACCGCCCTTCTTAAAAAGACAGTCAGACAGTTGCAGCTCATCCAGAACGCTACGGCCAGGATTCTGACCAGAACCAGAAAATCAGAGCACATCACACCTGTCCTCAGGTCTTTACACTGGCTCCCAGTTACATTCAGAATAGATTTTAAAGTATTATTACTTGTCTATAAGTCACTAAATGGCATAATACCTCAATACGTTACAGATATGCTCACTAAATACAAACTTAACAGATCACTCAGAGCTTTAGGATCAAATAAACTAGAAATTCCAAGAGTTCAGTCAAAGCAGAATCGGCCTTCAGCTACGAACACCCCCGCTGTTGGAATCAGTTTCCAGAAATGATCAGATGTGCTCCAATATTAGGCATGTTCAAATCAAGACTTAAAACACATCTGTTTAGCTGTGCCTTTACTGAATGAGCACTGTGCTATATCCGACAGATCGCACTTATGTCTTTTCTTTTTCATTCTTTTAAAACCTGTTTAAACACATTTATATCTGTTTTTAATCACTTTTATTATTTGTTTTTATTTTCTTATACTTGTCTCTTTTATTCCTGTTTATGTAAAGCACTTTGAATTGCCATGATATATGAAATGTGCTATATAAATGAATTTGCTTTGCCTTGTCATATATTTTGTGCACGGGTTGTCCAAAGCTATTTAAGTAAAATTATTTTTGTTTCATTATATATGTTTGCAATAAGCACACAGTTTGCTTGCATATACAAAATATAGCTAGAATTACACATCTACATAATTTTTCTAAAACAAAACACTTTTCATGAGGGCCTGGCAAATTTTTACATATAATTACACAGCAACTCCACTTGCTGACTACTTCAAGATTTAAAATAATATTCCTTTTCTTACACCAATGGATTTGGTATGCTTTTGTATGCCAAGTGAAGTAAATGAAGCTGTATTTTTGAAACCCCCCAAAGCCCACCTTTATTTTTGCAAAAGATCTGCTGTACCCCTAGCAACGGCTGTAGAGGCAAACATTCATTATTAGTGGCAAGTGGTGTTGCATTATTTTCTTTGTTTTTCTACCACACTTGCCTTCTACAATTTCTGACAATGTAGAAAACAAGAAGCACAGAAGAATGTAAGCAGTGGATGCACAGATGATTTTTAGTTTTCTCCCACCCATCGGTTATTTGCATGTTACTAACTTTCAGCATACATATGTCAATATATGATTTTCTTTTTCTCCCATCTTTCAAATCTTCACATCAACTAAACTGTCACATTTGTATGTCTATAACTTGCTACATTAATGTAATCGTAAACATGTTCTATGTTGCTGTAAAATTCTTTTCTCAGTCTTCGAGATCACGTTCTTCACCCTCTTGAGTCTTTCAAGTGAACGCTTGTACTGAAACACCTTTCTTTGCCCTCAGGATAGTCCATTTTTATAATGTCTTTATGCAGCTAATCATACGTTATGTGCTAATTATCTCTTGCCATTGACCTGCCTTTGAAAGGGCTGCAAGTGGGACACGTGCTGCACTCACTGGAGCCTAAGGAGGGGTTGAAGGTGAGCCATCCACTCCAAAATTCTCTGTACCTTAAGTTAATTCCTGTCCTTGACTGATCCACACTTATGAACTTGGGGTTTATGGTGTAAGGTGTTCAGGACAGCTTTTCTTTTTGTGCTTCACATAGAAATGGTCATTATTATCAGGGAGAGGCTGATGGTAAATGTCAGCCCTATTACAGATCCTCTGCCAATAACCCGCAAATTCCACTTCTCCATTTGTCGACGATTGACCCCAATGGATTCCAGACAGGAATTAGGTGCTATCTGCTGTGAGCCCACCGAAAAAGTGATGCTGAGATTTCGCTATAATCTCTTAATTCCCGCAGATAGACACGTCTGTGCCACCGCTCTCCATGACACCAGATTCATATTCTTTATTTTATCTCTTTTATTTATGGCTGCATTAAAGCACTTGACATTTACACACCTTTTAAGTGTAGCTCACTCCTTGCCTCTTAATTTATGGCTTAATCTAAATTTCTTGAACTTCACAGAGCTTTTCTTGGAAAGGAGAGGAACCTGAGAGGGAGTACTGAGTTAAACAGATAGGATTCTATATTTTGGATTAAATCTCAGTCGTAAGAACATTTGTAGGAGATTCGTGCTCTGTTAATTTCCCTGTAGTGTTATAAAAATTGCTTGGAGAACCTTAAGCACTCAACCTGAAACCGATTATGTGGATATTACTGATGGTAAAAGTTTAACAAGTTAAAAAGAACATCTAATGTTTTTACCTTTATACTCAATTTCATTTAATACGCTGATATTATACTTCCTATGGAAAACTTTGAAGGATTAGATCTGAGGTTTAAAGGTTCTGAAAGATATGAGAGTTCATTTAAGATTAGCACTGCTTGAAAGACAGATTATTAGTGAAGACACTTAGTTTTTTGCATGAATGATGCAAGAGTATGAAGTAGAGCTGTACGATTAGAGATAAATAGTTTTATTTGTTTTAAATCAGACATCATGATATCATAAAAACTTCCCTTGTTTAGTTATTACATATATCTTCCTTTTTGAAAGAATCACTTGAACCAATGATTCAGTCGCTTGTATTTAACCGTTCTTTATCTTCACTTAGTGGCATAATAAACTGATGCAATCTATTTTCAAGAATTACTTTAACTTTTTCACCATCTTTCCATTTTTATTAGTTCTTCTGTGATAATGTGACTTTCCGTAACAGAAATATTACTGTGCAATTGAAAAGACTAAAGGCTGAAGTTGTTTCATAACTTTAAATGACAGCTGTTCTTTCTGGATCAGTGGCAGTACGAAACGCAAAGTTAAATGTCCACTTTCACTGAACAAAGTCTTAATAGCAAATCGTTTAATAGCATATTGTATAGATGTTTGAATCAAGATTGAAAAACTTTAAACTATTAACCATGCAACTCTACTATGATGCTAAGCAGTTATTTCTTATGTCATTATTATTTTTATGCAATTGTTATAAACATTTGACTTCTAATTGTGACTCACTGAGGGACTTTTCATTGCTTATAAACTCAAAAACATCAGCACACCTGTTTTAATGGTGCTATTAATGTGTTAATGAGAACTCTGCGTTATGTTCACCCTCTTTTTTTCTTTCCTTCCCGATCCCCTCTTTAAGCTCTCTTCATAGTTATTTTAATACTTCAATAAGTTCTGTTGAACTGCCTGTGAACAACAGGAGAGAAAAAAGATAAAGCGATGCATGAATAATTACGTCTCTCTAGTTTTTAATTTTGAAAGGCTGCACCTGATTGATTTACAAATGAGTGTTTTTCACTTTCTTTAGTAAATAATGCAAGCCCCTTAAACCAAGTCGATTAGTTTCAATGGTGATGGTGCTGCCGATGGTGCTTCACCTTTGAACACTTCCAGCTATTTTGGTTCTGAAAAATGGCTAAAACGCTTTTTGGTAGTGCACCTGTTTACCGCATCATGCTGCTGAAATATCATTTCCGTTCTTTTTGACTAATTGCACATCTTGTGGTTGTCTGCCTTCCTGAAGAATAATTTCCAAAGAAAGGTATTATAACAGCTCAAATGTTCCTCTATGGAAAAATGGATGTTTTACCGTGATGACGTGCCCCCTGTGGCGTTCAGGAGATAATTGCCGGATAAATGTGAATTCTATTGTCGACAAAAGCTTTTTTTGAAAATTGCAGGTGCACAATGAAATAAGACAGGCATGACATTAAACCAAATCAGGCCCTTTTTCCTCTCTTCCTCACTCTTACTTTTTAGAAATGTAGTGTTGCTTTTCAGCTCAAACAGACGAGAAATGGCCGTCCAATTTTTTTTACTCGTTCAATTTGCAGTGGTATCTTTGTCAACTTTCTTCCTCTCCATCCCCTGACGCTGTAACTCCCATAAGTGCAGTTCTGTAATTCCTTCCAAGGTTTCACGAGGCCATGATAGCCTTTCCACAATCTACTCTCAATTGAGTTTTTGCCATTGCTGAAAGGCTGTGTTTGCAAACCAATTACTTTAATGGAGAAAGAAAGAACACCTTTTTGATTTGCATTTCAGTGCATGTGATAAATTCTTTATCTCATAATTACACTGTAGGTTTGGTAATGGAGTGTATTTTAATGAATCAGGCTTTTGCATGACAATGAGCTGTGATGATGACAATGGATGTATGGCCGTCAAGCACACACAATTAAAGGCACAATCGTGAGGCCCATTTTAAACTGACCATGTGCTTGTATAGCTCTGTGACCTGATTATTTTATTTCTTTATTTTTCTACTGTGTGCTGCAGGCAATTAGAATATTTTTTTAAATACCATCAACATATTTGTATTGAGTTAGTTATTGTTTTCTTAAATTCATTCTAAGACACTTTTGAATGTACAGTAGTAGTAGTGTTAGTCTCAATGAAATAAAAGTAGCACTACTATAAGTTACTTTATATTTACAATTAGGATTTGATTTATCAGTTCTCATTGTAAACTGTTAAAGGGATAGTTTATCTAAAAATGAAAATAAATTACTCTTCCTCAAGTGGTTCAGAATCTTTATGACTTTAATTTTTCTGTAAAAAAAAAAAGAAAAGAAAAAGAAAATATTTTGAAGTAGGGCAGGGCTAGAGCTGGGCGATTAGGCCTAAAGTCAAAATCTCGATTAATTGAAGATTTTGCCCTTTTAGTTCACTTGACAAGTTTTGTACAGTAAATATGCTCACATATTACAAGTGAGAGGTGAATTGCTTGATTTTAAAATAATTGAAGAAAACACACCATCTATTATTTATGATTATTTATTGAACATCAATGTTGAACAGCTGAAATAACTTATAAATTACCTGCACTTTTGGAAACGAAATAAATAATTTTTAATGTTTTTCTTGTTAAAAGTAGAAAATAATAAACAGTTCATCTGTAAACAAATATTTTAATGTAATGGAAAATATCTCTGACTCTACCAATCATTGTCAATGTAGTGGCTTAAGAATGAGTCCCATGTCCTACTTGGCCACATGAGTATAAATCAACATTAACAGAGCGGGGTCACATGGCTCCACACTTGGTAAGGAAAGTAATCGAAAAAATTGACCTGGCAAAATTTGATTGATTATAGATTGAATGTCGATTTCGATTACTTTTCGAATTATCGCCCAGCCCTAAGCAGGGCCATATGACACAAATCTCACATCACATTACAAATCATCTCAAAATACGAATAACGATATATATATATATCACTATAAAGAACCATTTCTATAAATTCAATCAATTAATAGTTGATGTACTCAGACATGCACTTGCCAATGCTGGTATCAATACTGACCAAAAGCAAATGTGTATCAGTATTCCAGTATTGAAATATTGATGTTTTTGACATCACTACTGTTTGCAAGAATTTTTAATGAAACACTAACAAGTTTATTAATGTTAAATTCATCCAAGTTCTCATGTTTAAGCAGTGTTAAAAAAAAAAAAAGCTATATATTTTTGTTTTTTCCATCTAGACTCAAATTTAAAACTTACAAGTTTTACTATGACTATTCTCAGCCACTATGCCAGTGGCCTGTTGACTGAACATGCAAAAGGCACGAAAACAGTTGTCATTTCATTGGTTGAATTCTACAGTATATCTGAGAGACATGTGTCATTGTCACACTAATGATCAGCTTCTCAGTTTCTCAAGTTCTCAGTAGAGGCTCTTGAAATCTGACTATGACGTTCTTGAATTATGTATGGATTTCACATTTTTACACTTTCAAAAAAATAAAATAAATAATGACACTGAACAAAACCATCTGTGATTGGTTGCTTTGCCTGTCGGTCAAATGTCTTTTTGGGGACTTCATGGCTAACGAACCTGGTATGCTGTCAGACTGAAGATCTGGCTAAGCTTACAAGTACAGCATGTCACTACTTATTACCTCAAAATCAGCATAGGTCTTTCACAATACACAGAGGATCTGGTTTGGTTGACATGGACATCACGTTCTGGTTTGGTTGTTTCCTCTTCATGCTGCTTTCTAGAGTGCGCATAAAGAGCGGCACTGTGTTTCAGAGATGTTCCACACTCCCACTTGTGCAGTATAATGAGAGGTAATAGGTCGAAAGCGCCACGCTGTAGGGCATTGTGCAATGAGAGGTACATGTGGTTCTGGCGCTTGGGCTCAATACAATGCCTACACTTTTCCTCTCTGGATCCCAGCGAGGTGGCCTACAGATTGACTGAGGCAGAGGGCTCTTGTCAGGCTCTGTGGTGGTAGATGAGCCAGGGCTCTCCGTATTCATGTCTGAGAAGATCTCAGCCTGTCAGGCTTTTGAGAATCGTGCATCTGTGTATGTACTGGCAAACTGTCAGGCTTTTTTGAGGGGTGGGGGAGTGTTTTTTTTTTTTTTGTTTGTCAGTTTTGATGCCCCAGTATGGATGTACTGCGGACTCTGAGAAGCATCAAGCCTGACTTTCCTACGCTTTACTTTATAAATTGGATTTTGAAGGATGTAGGCGTAGATTGGAAAGTGCTGCATTCGTCTGGTATATTCAAGCACATGTACAGCATTTTTTGAGAGCGGGGTAATTATCAGCATCTGGATAAGACCAAATCTGCATCCGTTTTTTAGTAGCGTGCGTTAAAACGAAGAGAGTATTTCCACAGAGATGGCCGCATGCTGTTTCTGCCCTCACTTTCAGGTCGTCAGTTTGGTGGTGGGGTGGAATGCCATGCCTGCAACTCTCCATCGATCAAACCTTTTTTTCTAACTGTGCCTCAACGCTTTCCAGGTTCCAGGCGCTGCTGAAACCACAATTAAAATGATTGATTGATTGTTAAACAGATCGATTATTAGCAGAGTAAAACAAATGCCTGCCCGTCAACGATTGTACACAGCAAACAAAGAATGCTAAACTCCTCCTAATTGCTCTCGACTGTAGACTGTGCTATCTGTTTACAATAAAAGCTATAAACATCACGCTGGTCTCAGCATCACGTCGCTAACTAGATGGAGTGAAACGGTTACCTTTGTTTAAAGGAGTAGTACACCCTGAAAATGGATGAAAATTGCTGTTTGTGCACACTCAGGCTTTTCTAAATGTGTATCTCAAACACAAAGAGATATTCAAAAGATGTTTACTGGACGGTGTTTTTGATGGAATTACGGTGAATGCGTTTTTGAAAGATTCCTCATTTGTTTTGGAGGTCTCATGTACTCTTGTTCATGTTCTACTTTCTTGTTGTAGTATAGATTATACAATATAGATCTGCTTGCAATACAGCAGATTTACCTTTGTGTGTTTTTTTTATAATGCAGATACATTCAAGTATAATATATATATTTTTTTTTAGCCTAAGTGATTATTTTGGGAGTTTTTGTAAACATGTATAAGTATAGAATAAAGGTTTTGTCTCTACAATAAATGTTTCTTCATGTTGACAGTGTAAACCAACTAAACTGATTTCAGCTTGCCATTGAAGTCTACATGGTGTCATTATGCAAATTTGTAACATATATGTATATCAGTTGTTAAAGTTAAAACTGGAATTGCTGATCTATTTAGGAGACCATTTTATTTGAACTTTTTCTTCATTTCATTTTTTTTAACTTACTGTTGAAAGGTAATATTCAAAATGTATAATACGTACATTTAAAGGGATAGTTACCCAAAAAATTAACATTTACTTATTTTCCTTTTTGAGCACAAACTGAGATATTTTGAAAAATGTTAGAAACATGTCCATAGTGATATACTAAATGAATGGTCACAGGTTTTCAGCATTTTTCAAATTATCTTTTTTGTGTTCAACAGAAGAAACTCGAAGGGGTTTGTGACAAGTGGAGGAGTAAATGATGACAAAATATATGCCATAAATAGGGGTGCAGAATCATACTGTAAAGGTTGTGTTTTTTCTGTGTTTTAGGTTTTTTTTGTTTTACTCTTTACTAAATTATTGATATTTTGTGATTAAACACATTAATTATTATTTGTTTAGTTTCTGTTCTTGTGAGATTGTTTGTAATGCAATGCTTTTTCATTGATTGATCTGGCTTTGTTTGGATGACCACAGAGAGGCAGTATAGTATTTTTTTAATTGAAATATTTATTTGAAAATAAAAAAACTCTAAATGGAAGCCTTAAGAAGAAAATATTTTATTTATTCATTTTTTCAGGATTTAGTCGGAGTGGATAATTGGGTACAGAGACTAAGTGGAGAAAAGAGATTCTGAGTTGAATGGTAGTCATGCTAAATGGACACTTAGGCAGAAGTCAGCATGGACTTTGTGCAGCTGGTTCCGACTTGTCATAAGATGATCTTATCAGCCTGTTTCCATGACAGTTATTTTGACGTTCTTGCATCAGCCAAGTATCTCTCATTGATTTCTATGAGAGCCGACGGTGACAATGCTGCTTGTATTTCAGCATTTCTCTTCCTGCATAATTTCTGAATACATTTTCTTTGATCATTTTCTGACATGTTGCATTTATCAGAATCAGAAAGAGCTTTAAGTCATTCAAAAAAGTCATTTTGAGGTATACAAATGCAAATTTTTATTTCATATTTTAAACAAGTGAATGTGTGATTAGTCTTATTTTTTTCTTGCAATGTTAACCATCTCCTTTTAGTTTTAAGATACATTTTTATCCAGTTGACTTTACATCAGCTGTATTTTCCTTCTCACTTTTTCTTAACCTCTAGATGGCACTGGAGAGCTGCGACAGAAGCTCAAAGTGTGTGTGTGTGTGTGTGTGTGTGTGTGTGTGTGTGTGTGTGTGTG
>CAIGQW010054176.1:5402686-5418414 GCA_903798125.1 Danio choprae
GTCACATTGCAGGATCTGCAATGTCAAGTTGGGATTATAATTAACCACAAAACATGGTTCAAAACAAAGTTTACCCTAAAAGAGTGAAAGATTTTTATTTTTTTTTATGTCTTGCGATTTATGTACAATTAAAATTTGTCAAATAGGTTCAAATTATTTGTGCACTAGAAACGATAAAATTTGTTAAACAAATAACAAAGATTAATTGTATTTAATTATTTCTATAATTAAAACTACAGTAAGTTTCATTTTGAAATTGGCTTTTTCAAAAAATGGTTGTCTAATACTTTAATGAAAAGTTTTATCTATTCAAATGTTGACTACTGTATACGGTGTTATTTTACATTTTGATTATCCAATATCGTGCAGCTCTGTCAAATTAATTGCTCTACGAACAAGTGTGTTTATGACTATACATAAAATGTAGCATAATATAAACAGAAAATATCCGTTTGCAACATAACGAGCTGTTTTTAACGTCTAAAAATCAATGGAAGTAAATGAGACCAGTCTCAAGCCAAAAAGATTCCAATGGCTGTGCCTGCTCATATATGAAGAATAAGAATAATAAACAATTAATTAATTAATGTTTTTATTTTACTGTTGAGTTCTGTTTAAGTCAAGTCCACTATGCAGCCATCTTGATGCTTCTCCTAGGCAGCTATTTCAAGTCATGCAATTCAACAATCTCCAATCCACTTTAATGGGAAAAACAAAATCTTCAGGCAGTGTTACTAATTGTCTAATATTATTTCCCCCTCTTTTTTCTGACAGGGTAGTTTGAGGAGCAGCAGTCAGATCTCTCCTCAGGAGTTTCTGAGTGAACTGAAAAGTGGCGCCACCGATGAGAGACTGTTTGCCTGTCTGGACTCCCTCAGAGTGTCACTCACCAGCAACCCAGTCAGGTACTCACTTAAGAGTTTTTTGTGCCATTTAATTTCTTATATAACAAAAGTCAACTTCTCATGCACAAAACATCTCCTGTTTCTCACTGGCTCCTGTAATTTAGAAGGATATTTTTGCCGTTATTTCATCTGTGGAAAGGTTGAACAAACACTTTTCTTCTGGAGGGCATCCGTAAACTCTTTCTCACATCTCAAACTTGTCTAGCCAGCTTGATATTACTGCTCACTGAATACTCAGATGCACACGTTCAAGCATCCAGCCTGGCCACCTACCACATCTGACCTCCGACATTTGCCCGATGGTGTGTAACTCAGCGGCACACCCTGTGATTTCAGGATAGAGCAGCGCTGCATGCTGGCATTCATTAATATGTATTACCGATTGCCACGTCGCCCCAGGTTTTTCCCTCCTACCTCTTAATTGTTTGATGCCGTTTGCGACGAGCTCTCCTGCTGTTTCTTCTGCATTTGTACAGCAAACATGACAAAGAAGCCTCTCCAGGAGGCTGAAGATGATAAACAATTTTTGATTTTTTTTTTAAATAGGCTTTATTTATACTTTTTTTGTGACCATTAAATCTATTCTATGTTCACAGCATAGTTTTAAATGCAGTTCACACAAACCAGTGCAGTGCTGCAGGCAACGGTTGGAAGTGCACAATGACAGGAGATAAAGGTTGATCTGAGAGGAAGTGCTTATTTTACTCTCAGAGTGTTATGACTGTTGATGTCATTCTGTTGTCCTTGGGTATATATTTTTGTTTTGTATTATACTGGCTTTTATAGTTTTCGCAGACTGCACTTTTTGTTGTAGGAATACATTGAAGCCTGCGCATTTCAAAAAATGTCACTAAACAAAGTTTTTTAGCCGTGGAATGCTTGAGGGTCTGAAATCATTTGCTTTGTAATCGGAGCACAGACTTCTAACAATACATTGTCTAATTCGTCAGAGAATGTGACCCATAAGTGCATTGCTTTAGGACACTCATTTTATCCAATGTTCTTTTCATCTGAAACATTTTTTTCCTAATTCCGATCACCAAAAATCGAATAGATAAGTGGGTTAGAGAGCCCAGTGTGTGCGTGCGGATAAAGTTATTACAGGCGGTTAAAGTTAATTTGACGGGCCGCGCTAAGCAGTGTGTCCAATTTCAAAGACTATGGACGGGGAAAAATAAACCTCATCTGTGGTGATGAAGGAGGAGAGCGAGGGAGAGACAAAAGCACGCTCGAGCAGGAGAGTCAGTGTTAAACTGTTTTCATCAGCTCTGCATTCTTTATTGGCATAATTCATGAAATGTCATGATTTCTATTAGCGCCCCGAACGTTGTTCTGGCGCATGCAGCTGTTGGTTATGGCCGTGAACGTCACGGGCAGAATGATCCACAATCGCGCAGCAATGGCCGACCTTGCGTGGAGAGTCTAGCCGTAACATTATTCACACCTGGCACCTTATCATTTGTTCCTGTGCAAGGTTAAAACTTCCCCAAACAATTCAATCTTTTTTAATTCGAGATTTTGGCATTGTCTAGCTACACTATGACACAAAGCTGTTTTATTTGGCTGTGCTGATGAAAGCTTGCAGTGCTGTGTCTTTATAGGTCACTGTTGTGTTGTGGGATGAATAAAGCCAAGGTAAGCATGAGGAGGTGAAGACTTTCGTAAATGTTGATTAATTGTAGCAAGGTTCATTGAGTGCAGATGCTCAGTCAAGTGGAAATTAGGACATTTGTGACGTTTTGTTGTTCTGAGATATACGATAGTTACCATTTAATACAGATCAGACAAGAATGGGTGTTCATTAGATTGATGAAAGGTGATGATCCACTTCAGATGTTGACTACTGTATATACAAATTCACCAGATGAGAGAATCATGCATAAAATGTATTGAACATATTAAAGTATAGGTAAATAAAGTAGAACAGAGATGATGTTACTGTGAAAATAATTAAATAGAATAATTCTTCATTAAAGTTACTAATGGTAAAACTATTGTCTCTGAATGCTTTAAACTCTCTCAGGCCTTAAAAACCAAAGACTATGGTATACACAAGACATGTAGTTTTGAATGGGGAAAAGTGTAATGGTCAATATGTCGAATGAAGCTCCGCCTTCTAGTACAGCAGCCAATTGTCAATCGCTATAGACTGAGGATTCTCCTGGGGAGACGCTCGTACCAGACGTGCATTTCTGCAGATTTTATGTGATTCAAATGTTTAGAAATGAAACCAAAGAGACAGTTGTTGTTCAATTGTATTGGTAATTCCTAATATAAAAATTTATTCTTAAGCATGGCAAGCTATTTTGAAGAATTTGATGTATCCGTATTCAAGCAGAATGCCTGAGCATACTGCCCGAGAGGCGTTTCAAAGATGGCCGCCGAGTGAAATGAGTTGCCTTAATGGGATTTTGTTAAAAACACATGCACAATAATCTTTCACTCCATTGTGATTAAACTCTTCTGTGACTCCACAAATGTCTTGAACTGTGACTTCTGGTCAACTATAATCCCAACATATAAACACAACATTGCACTTTCTGCGATTTGACTGTTGCATATCGATGCTGAAAAGATATTTTATTGCAGCCCTAGTGAAAATGTACAATATTTAGACTTAGTGTTTTTATTAACTTGTTTATATTACTCATTACGACTAGATTAGCCAGTTTTTTAGCTTGGAAGACCCTTGGTGGATATTTTACATTGGGGAGGGAACATAGTGTGATTCTTTTAATAGACTACATGACTGATTAATGTTTCTCATTGCCATGATCTTCCATCTTTCATGCTTTTCAATAAGAAGCAAGAAAGAGAAGGCCATGAAAATTCCCTCATGAAAATGGACATATGGTATTTTATCATAACTAGGATCCCCACAGGTCCCTTTCAGCGATTCCCTGTTGGAATGTCTGGATGTTGATATTCGCACGCAGTCAAGGCTGGTATTGGCCCACATTGTAAGTTATTTTACCACGTATGTCAGCTGCTGCGTCTTTTCCTCAGAGGCTGACTCTAAGCTAAATTGTTACTTTTTATTGTTAATTTTGGCCAAGGAATGCACGGTAGATTGGCGACCATATTGGCATTGGCTAATATTAATTTTCCGAAATTTGTTGGCATACTGTAGATCTGTCTGAAGAATTCAAGGCTTTTTAAACATTTCTTTGTGCCAGAATTGTAACTAGATTGGTGCTTTAGTTTGAACAGTTAAAAAAGAAAATGCATTGTGTATTATTGGGAACTTACAACAGAAACCTGAAGATAATGTTAATATATAAATGTATCATTGTTCATTTTTTTTAGTTCATGTTATTCAAAATACAATAAAGTTATTTCATGGAAAGTACATTAAAAGATGAATAAAACAACAACATTTGTATAGATTAAATGCTGTAAATAGTTGATGTTGATGTGATTCAGAATCATTTCTACCACAATAGTCAAATCAAAAATGTTGTGATGTCATTAGAAATTTTAGAAATAGTCAATAGAAACTTTGGTCCCACGTTATGTTAAGTGGCCTTAATTACTAGGGCCTTGCATCAGAAACAAGTACAATATACTTTTTTGTGTTCATATTGTATTGCAAAACCGTACGGTTAAGGTGTACGGGATGAGTCAACAGTGTAATTATAAGTTAATAAAATTTATGATATAATTAAAAGATAATGAATTAAAAAAAAATTACATGTACACAATAAGTACATTGTACCAAATGATTCATTTGTATGCATGTACTATAACATTTAAAGTGATTGTAAATAGGGCTGCACAATATATCGTTTCAGCATCGTAATGTGTGAATCTGCAATAGTCACATCGCAAGATCTGCAAGGTCAAGTTCAGAACATATGAAGTGTTTCTAAAGACCTTTGACCTAAGAAGTTATAAAGTTAAAGCTTTAACAAAGATTATTTTATTTATTTGTATATAAGATTATACAGTGTTATTTTAAATATGACAGAACTTCTGTGCCTCAATACTGTTCGATTCCTCAGAAAAAAAATCTAACTATTTATTTCATTTGCATCTTTGTTGTAATAGGCTTCTAATTTGTTTACTATATTTTATGCAGATACTGCCCTACAAAATCTCAATCAATCTAAACTTCCAAATAGTGTTACAAGTCATCTTTTGAAATTATATTGATATTGCAATATATATTGCAGACTAAAAAAATTGCAATACCAGTTTTTTCCAATGTCACGCAGCCCTAATTGTAACATACAAATCATTATTGTCTACATTGGCTCTTCCATAGCAATAAAACGTAGTGTCTTACAACAGGATCAAGTGGGGAAAATGGCATATGATTGGTAAAGTGTTCTTAATTTTGTATGAAAAGGCAAGATTTGTAGAATGAAGTAAACATGAAGGCCCTCCTCAACCCAGCCTGTAAACATATTTTTATTTTATATGTACAAACAAGATTATACACATTGACATGAATTAGCCACAAATCTGCCAAAACATATCATAGCTACTAATTACCTTAAGGTTGTTGCTGCCTCTTCTCTGGAGACCTGAGATGCAACCAACGAAAGACTAAACAAATAATTTTTAAAGATCCTCTCAACTCCCTGCAATATATATAAAAGAAACAATTGTTTGTTTTGATCAAGGTAAGTTAGCTTTTTCATCCCATCAGTGTCAAACTGAACATTTAACCTGCGCCCTCAAAGGTGACTGTTACCTGCCAATGTTTGATTCTGTTAGCTGACGCACAAGGTCCTTCATGTCCAGAGAATGAGATGCTGTACTCTGGGGAATCCACACTCAGGCTTGATGAAGGATAAACACATCACACATGGTGTTTTTAAATAAATAAATTCTTCCATTGATTTCCTTCCGAGTACAGCTTGTTATTTGGGATTCTTTTTAGCGATGGATTAAACGCATCAATCATCGAGATTTAAGCTGAATGCTGATGACATTTTGATAAATGCTCTTTGTTTTATTTATCATCCTGTTTGCTGCTTTACTTGTCGACTTTAGACAGTTGTTTCCCGTTAGGCGGCTCTATGTTTAGTTTTAATTTCATATAGACTTTCAGTTGTCATTTATGTTGAAATGATCGCAATTCTGTAGCGTGTGTGTGTGTGTGTGTGTGTGTGTGTGTGTGTGTGTGTCTGCAGTTGGTAATGATGAGCTTGATGAGTTTTATGATCGTGTGGGTGAGGCTGGCCATCCTTTGCTTGGCTGGTGTTTGATTTGTATTGTCATTCTCGCTCTCCTTACCGCAGAAGAGAGGGATGAGAGATGAGGAAGTGTGTGTATGCTGCATGAACACCAAGGATATGAAGGGGGCGTAATTTATACCTATACTTGCTCTTCAGCTCGGGCGAAGGCGTCTGATTGGACGAGTGAGTGATGTTTCCATTACCTGCGTGTGCCATTGTGAGTGACATTGATTTTCACTCCTCCTTCACTCCTTTTTTGTCTTTAGTTCAGGAGTTCATCCTCCCATCACAGCAGAATGCTAAATGATTTTGAAAAGACACCTGTTCTGATTTAGCGGGCCACATCTCGCTCCACTGACCGTGAGTGGTTAAATATTGACCTAGATGACCCAAACGAGGACAGGGCAAAGTGGATGCTTGGTAATCTTATTTTTTATGGCTGCTGCATTTGCAGGATTTTCATCTTGCTGCACAGACTTTGTCACTCTTAACTTTGATTCTTTTCGTTTCTTTTCTTTTTCTTTCTTTTTTTTTTTTTAAAATTGAGCATTGAAAAATTCCTGATGTTATCTTAAAGGTCACCCGTCACATATCTCTAGGTTTGTTCTTAAACTAAGTAAGCTGACTTCTAAAACCAAAAGTATGCCCTTTCTGTCTGTTGTTCACATTACATAATTTCTCATCTGATCAGGGGAGTTTGTTGATGTAGCCCACTTTTATGTGCGAGTTGCCACAGCCATATCACCCTGCAGCCTCACTGAAGCTAAGCAGGGCTGAGCCTGGTCAGTACCTGGATGGGAGACCACATGGGAAAACTGGGTTACTGTTGGAAGTGGTGCTAGTGAGGCCAGCAGGGGGCGATCAACCTTGAATACTGTTAGACTCCCCAGAAAGCACTGTTTATTTCACTTTTATTTTTGATCTGTCGTATTTATATATGCTTGCAATTTATTATATGTTATGCAGATGCACTGCATAGAAAATTACTTGACCAATCCAGTTGATCTAAATCTTTCCAAATACAGCTAGTTAAATCATCTGGTGAAATTATATTCAAATGGCAATATATATAGAAGCAAAACAAAATATCACAATGTCGCAATTTTTTCCAATATCGTGCAGCCCTAGTCTGCACCTATAATGTGTGTACAGCAGTGTGTGTGCAAGGTGAATGTTAAGCTAGACAAGTGTACTCGCTGTCCACTTTATTGATAGATCTTGCTAGTAGCTGGTTGGACCTCCTTTTCCTTACGGACCTGACTTAATTAGTTGTTGGATAGATTTAAAAAGGTTTTGATTAAGATTTTAATAGATTTAGGTTTAATGAAAGTAACCATTTTCGAATCCAATTTTCTGTATCGAATATCGATATTTTTCAAGGTATTGTATCAAAGTTAGAAATTCCATTATTGTGACGAGACTAGTGCTAAGAGACCTAAATTGTACCAAGAAATCATCCCCCACACCATTACACCAACAGTAACCTGAACTGGTTATACCAGCTATAATGGATCTATGCTTTATGCCAAATTCTGACTCTGTTATCTGAACATCAAAGCATAAACCAAGACTCATCAGAATAGGCAAGTCCCTTTATGTAAATGTAATTGCTACCTGCTGTTCTGAGCTTCCTCTCTGTAGGGAATGTACCTATGATTCCACAAAATGCTGTCTATGCAGGCTCGGTAGGTTTTGAAACCACTATTGATATCACATTAACATCATAGTCCTTCCATGTGCGGCAATCAGCACTTTTCATCGTCTCTTTCTCTCTTTGTCTCTCTGTCTCTCACCCCTCTTGCTCTTTTTCTCTCCTCCTATTTATGCCAGTGTCAACTCTGGACAGATGTGCTCTTGTCCCGACATGTGTGGGGAGATGGAATATAAAGCATGTAATTTCCCTTGGGTCCAATAAAATGGGCTGCCAGTTCTCTCCAGGAACCAGGATGAAAAAAAAGTTTCTGCAAGTTATTGCAGAGAGAGAGATAGAAGTTTTTCTTACTTTCCACTCTGTCCCTCATTCCTTCTGCCGTACTTTCTGAAAGACCGCTTTTTCCTCCCTATGATTGGTGAAAATGTGCAAGACATTTAGATGCAAAAGAATGATAGGAAAGAGAAAAGATACAGCAAGTTTAAAACAAAGAAGGTTGTCTGCCTATAAATTTTGAAGATCGACAACTGCTCTTTGTCTGAGAAACGTTGAATGCATTTTTTTAAAGGAATGGTCAGTTTCAACATTTTCAGCTGACATAAGACAAGTATTCAGTAGAACTTTGTGAATGATGAGCATTTGAATTCTACAGAATTCTCTGGAGTCTGCAGTTGCAGATATACCTGCTGGTCAGCTTATGAGCAAAACCAGCGGATATAGCTACATTTAAAATTTCTTCAAAACATTGGCTTTGCTGGGCAACTAATGGCCCTTCAAACCATTTTAAGCTCATTATAATGTCAAGAACCACTCTAATCCGTAATGTACAGCCACACTATTTGGTTCTATTCACAGCATGCTTGCTCGTCTCTTACTGGCTCTCTCTTCTTTCGCATATTCTTTCATCTTCAGTCTATAGTTTTTTGTTTGCTGGGAAATGATTTAGTGAAAGAGAATGTTACTTATAGACATATAGTGTAATCAGTGGTTTTTATGGGCTACACGTTTTACATCTTAAGGGAAAACCATTCCTGGAAATGTAATAGATCCTAATATTGATGATGTTTAAGACCCGTTTCTTTTTACTTCTTTCAATTTTATTTGTAAAAACTGTCACTTTATTATTAATTGTTTGATTAATAAAACATTCAAACAAATAGTATTTTTTTGGAGTATATTTAAAGTTCATTTAAATGTCATTTTGGAAAATTTGATGCATCCTGTTTCTATAAAAAATACTGACCTTTTAAACATTGTATGCTGAGGTTTAACGCATTTATTTTTGTGGGAACAATCATAAGTTAATTTGTCAACTTATGTTTTTGTTGCGTGCTATATCTGGAAATGTTTGTTTTTCACAGGTACAGTAGCTCACCTAGAGCTCATTTGATGTGTTAAGAAGGGGAGAGATTATTGTTGACATGTACTAGATGATCCCGATTTGAATGCTTGTTTTGAGTTGTCATCAAATCTCTACACTTTCGCCCTTCTCTCTTGTCAAAACTGGTTTGATTACAAAACTGTGGAGAGTAAAACGGAGTTCCAGAGTAATACAGCATGGTCTCATCACACAGGCTTTTCTGCGTATGTGCTGTCAGTAACAATTTGTCTAATAGCCCGTTATTGAGTCTCACTTGGTTGTGTGCAAATCGCCCTCCTTTATTTTGTTTTCCAGTGCCTCCTCTCCCTGCATGCAGCGTCTTTGTTCTGAATTTGGACTGTGCTGGCCAGAGCACTTACTGGAAACATGGGTTCTGTCTCCAGTGAGCGTGTTTAGCTGTGCTTTTGCAGCTGAAGGCAGTGCAATGGCTCAGTGATTGTCACTCTCCACAGAGCTCCACAAAGCCTGTTGTTTCTCCCCAGAGACACGCTGCCCGTGCGTTTCCCTCCAGTTTCCGCTCGTGGTTCAGCTGGTTATGCCCCATCAAACTGCCCTCCATAGAGGAGACAGAGAATCACAGTGCAGCTACAGCTTTTAACTCCAAATCATTATTAAAACCACTGGTTCATGTTTTTGTTGTCATTTTATGTTTTCTTAAATTTACACTACCTGGATCTAAAATTAACACTTGTCTAGAGCCGTATGTGAGTATTAATTAGTGTTGAGGAGGTGTATGGGTTTATAGTTTCCTTTTTTTTTAAAAATTGATTTTAACATATGACAGCAAAAAAAATGGTTTAGCACGATTGTCAAATCACAATGACTGTATAGTAATAATTATAAATATGTAATCTGGTGTTCAGGACTGTGACATGATAACAGTGTTTTTAGCCTATAAGGTGCTCCACGCAAAATCCATTTCTACAAGCTCTGTTTTGTGCTGATTGTCATCTTAGTTTAAGTTGTTCTGCTCACCACTGAATTCCAATACATCCAGTTTTTTTCACCCTGAAAATCTTTGAAAACACTTTTTAATTAAATAATGCTCTTTGAAATTGCATGAAACACCCACACTACCTAAGCAAACACCTTTTTTATTGAACAGTTGTTTGAAATATTATAGCTTACCCATAAATAGGACTAGTTCAGCTACATGAAATTTCTGTGATCATTTATTCACCAAATTTTTTCCAAATCTATTTGCATTTTTATTTATTTTTTGATGACTTGGGCTGCATGTTTTTTTTTTATTTATTTATTTTTTTTAGCTTAACTAGTTGCATTTTATCCCTTAGCATTCAGCAAAAGAAAGTAACAGTAATATGGATTTTGACCGTGAGAAAATGTCCGAAAATGAACAATTTTGTCATGATTACATTTCATTGTGTTAGATGAGATAATGCCTAATTTAATTCTCGGACTGACGTGCAATTATCAAGGCAGCCTTTTCTTTGCTTCGGGAAAGTATATGTTTGTCTGTGCTGTTCATTTTTCTTCAGCTTATCAGCTGTTTCTTTCAATTCTCTCCATTTTCTCACTGCTCGCGACCCATTTCTGCTTGTGAATGCAGATCCCACACCTTCTCCTCTTAGGGGTCAGCCAATCTCTCACTCCTGATTTGGACTAGCAGCTTTTGTTTTGACTTGTGAGCAGGCTTTTTTTTTTTTGCATCTATTATCAGGTTTCTCCTCTCTCGGTCTCTCCCTCACACTTTCTCTTGTTGTGCGAGTTGCCCAAAGTAATTCCCACTTCTCTCGAATGAGGACTCGCACCCTCAACCCTCACCTGCCCCCCTTAGGAAACCAAACCTGAGCGCACACACACCCACACACACACACACACACACACACACCTTTGCCCTCTTACTTTCTCTTGCTGAACCAAGGCGTTTGTGTAGGGGACATAATTATGTTAAATGAAGGTGATAAATGGCGCTGACAAACAGGTGGAAATTGGTTTTAGATATTGTATTAAAACTGACCTTCAGGTTTAAGGCTTTAGATTTGTTATTTTGTCACGCGCACAATAGCCAGTGACTTCGTGAGCCAAGTGGAGAGGTTCTGAGCCTTGGCTTTGTGACATCTTTTGAAGAGCACAGCCAATAAAATGGAATCGGGTGGACACAGAGTGAGATCTGGCCTCTCCACTGCCATATCTCTGCACTCTGATGATTTGTGTTCTTGCAGACTCTTCTTTCTATTCATAATTAGGACAAAGCCATCATTTGGTCTTTTACAAATTCTCCTGGTACATTTCCTTGCATCCCTTTAGTTAAAGTCATTTTCATTTTTTTGTCTAAATGACTTTTAATTGTTCCTTCACCCATACAAGTTTGGTGCATTTGTTGGTCTGATCAAAAGCAGTAAGATGTTTAAGCTGCAGTGATTTATGATTTTAATTAAACAACTGATTGACATAGATAAGGATGCATAGAGATGAAAGAAATGGGAAGATGAGAGGGGAGAATGTCATCCAGATAGTCCCGGACAAATTAAAATGAAAATCAAGGCATAATTATCATATAACAGGAGTGGAGGTTGGATTTAGACATGATGCATTGTAAAGATCACTTTTTAGCATGAACCTCTGAACTAATTAATTACAAAAAGTATTTCATGACTTCAATGACTTTTATGAACCAGTTACAAGTTACTGTTTTGAGTCTTTCTGAAATGCTGCCCTCCATAATTTAGAAAAACTATTTGCAGTCCTATTTACCATTGTTCGTAGAGTTTGAAAATACTGGATTGATGGATATTTTTCCAAATCAAGATTTAAAGCAGATTTGTGTTGGGGGTAAAACTAGACCACTAGTTTTGTTGTTACTAAATTAATGGTACATTCACATGGGGCGTCACTGCTTGATGGAGGGCGTGTCTAAAGCTTGGCTGTGTCAGCCAATGAAATTCTAAAATCTGAATCTATATATAAAGATTTTAATTGCATCTTCAGTTTACCGCTATTGAACTGTATGAATGCAATTGGCTACTGTCTTAGCTGGGGTTTTTGGACATATCGATCTGATTGACTCACACTTCTCTTGGTGTTTAAAAAGTTGAGAAATTCCCAACTTCTGCAGTAACGGACGGATCCACAATTCAGTTCAGCAATGCTTGACGTCACCCATCCAAAGTAAATAAGAAGCATTCACACTGACGCTCTGTGTGAATCGGGCTTAAGTGTGACATGGTGCACAGCTAACGTTTAGCTTTAGAAACTGAGCTTAATAGATGCCGCCAATAAAATGACAATAAATTACACCAGCTCCCTTTGCAGTTCATTCAGAGTTGGCTTTTACTGTAAAGAAATCACCCAGGAGAAGATCCACATGTTGTTAGCAAAATAAGCCATGCTAAAATCTTATTTTTGTGAAACTTGTGTTAAAATGTGTGCATTTCTAATTGAATTCAAAGTTACTTAAACTTTTAGGATCTGCACCGTAGAGAGGCAGGGTAGAAAAGGGTCAAGCAAGAAAAAGCAAGAAACAAATGCATTCCTTAGCATGCTCTACCATCACTCTCAGTGTTTTAGAACAGAGAACTGACAAAAAGAGACCCAACTCTGATCTGCACAAACACAGCAGCTGTTTTATATGTCAGGAGCAACATATTACCCTCTGAGCCACAGCTTTGACTTGTGTGTGATTTTTGAGTGTGAATAAATGTGAGGCTCTTGTGTGTCCCGTGTATGTTCATGCATGCAACTAGTTGATCCCGTATGGTTCTCCAGGTCTCCCCGCAGGCTTTTTTATAACTTTAAAACATTTTCCGCACCCCACTACTCCAGACCACAGGCACAGCTTCTTAGCCTTGGGGCAGTTATTCAGGGATGAGCGTTTGTTTGTGTATGAGGGTACATACATTAACCCCTTCTTTTAGAGACAGGAAATGATAAAGAATATAATACAGTCAGTTTTCTGTTATGCACAGGTCAGACACCACGTCCACAGGTGTAAATCCTAGTTTAAATTTCACAAGAGCTTTAAATAATTAGTGCTTTCTCGTTGTCTTGTAACTCTGAGATCCTTTAGCTTGCTATGGATAGTCATTTCATCATTCGTGTGAACTTTATTGCTCATCTGATATGTTGTGGGTGTGCTGGCACTTGATCGTTCTCATTAAACGTGAAGGAATTTTTAATCAACATAATGCATTAAAATTCTATTTTGATCGGCTGTCACACCAAGGTCAGAAAATATTTTAGAATGCCTACGTTATTTGGAGTCCAGCAATTTGGTTCCTTTCAACACCGCTCGTGTTTTATTGACAAGAGGTTGCCGTTCAGAGACAGCCCTATTGATCGAGCCAAACTTAAATTACCGCCCGAGTTTAACTGACTAAGGCAGCTTCATGTTTGTGTCTTCTAGCCTCCAACTCACCAGGGAGTTTTTCTTTCTTCCTACTCTTCTTGCTTTGAAGGAATGACCATTCATGCTGCTTAGCACCATGCTGAATAATTTCAAGGACTAATTAGTTCTTATTTTTCACCAATTAATTTTTCACAGCTAGTTTTTGTTTTGGAATTAGCCGGTAAGTTATTTATTTTCTTGAAGAAATATACACTTCATAAAGGTCCACAGGTTTCTTTCACATTCTGTAGTGCAGCTGCTTAAACAAAGCACAAACCCTCATTACATAGTCAGATTTTTCTTTATGACACCGTTGTGTGTGTTTTTTTTTCTGAGCAGAAGCAGTTTCCATGATCGATTTTTGTATAAGCCATGGTCTATAAAAATTCCGACCAGTATACTCCATCCCACATTCATTTAGTTTTTTGTGCATTTGAATAGGGAGACAGTCTAGGAATAGACTACTGAATGTGAATGCTCAAAACCAAATGTGACTTTAGGTGAGCGCAGGCTTCTCATTTGCCATGGTGATTCTTTCTCCCTCTGCGTGCTCGCTCTGATGCAAATCTTTTCTCCGCTCGCTCACGTACAGACTTTTGCTAAATTGGCTCTTCTCAAAAAAATGGCCTTCCTACGGAAAGCACAGACTTCCCAGGGTGCACCGGGGGAGGCCCACCGAACGGCTCCAGACAGGCCTATCAATCTGAATTTCTAATCCAGCCATTTCAGCCTTGTTTAGGGCCTCATTTGCCTGCAATTCAAATGTCAGCTTATTGAGTTTCTGGCCGCAACTCGCTCGCTTTCTCCTCCAGCTCACTGGCCCCCTGTATCCTTCCATAACTCAACGCTAAAGCATTTAGCGGCACTCACACTCCGGTGTGAAGTCTGAGAAAGAAGTTTGCTCACTGCTTTGATGGAAAGAGCTCTGTCGTTCGTGCGACTGCACATATGGCTGAAATCAGTCACCGTTCTGTGGTCTGATTGCATCGCTTTTGATGTGTTTTGAGGAGAAAAAGAGAACATTTACTCTAGCTGTTCTATTCTAACAACGATATACTTTTTCAGGTTTTCCATTCACCTTCAAGAAATGTCAGATGCAAATATAGGGTCTTCTAAATATAGGGTCTTTAGAAATATTTAAGTGTAATTTTCATTCAAATTGTGCAAACTAAATTGAGTGTGTTGTTGACTAGTTGGTCTTAAAATTTAAATGTATAATTTAAACCAGCGCAGTTTTTCTTAAGTTAAAAGGTATTACTAAATTAGCAGCTGTCAGTCTTATGAAGGGAAACTAGCAACTAAACAATATTTAAAAAATTATTACATTTAATCCACAGCAAAAGTGGCAATCAACTACATTTTAGTAATAACCAAAGTCGACAGTTTCAGTAAATCAGATGCTTTTAAAAAATATTAATAGTATAAATACTCACCTGCATTTCAAATAGCGTGATGCTAAGTAAATTAACATCAACTATGTCTTTAATACTGACATATTTACTTTTTGTATTTTGTAAGAAAAAATAAATGCACATGCACTACATAAAAAAACTAAGAAAATCATATCTGGATTCATCAGCGACATGGTAAATCGCTCTTAATTTTATAAAGTTGTTCATATATTTCTCTAAAGTTTTTAAAAGCCAGTTACTTTAAAACCAAAAGTTTCGATTCTTGTCTCTGCACTGTGTGTACAGTAAGAAAAGCGCATATTGATTTCCCTTCATTTGTGCACCCGGCTCTCCCTGTGCAGCCGTCATATGCATGTCCACAGCTGCAGAAGAGCTGTCATGTCACTTACATCCTCTCTTTCTGTTTCTCTGTCTCTCTCTGTTTTTAGTCTCATTTGAAGCCTCTTTGCACAGATTTAGGAATCTGTAGTTCAAGAGGATGTTTGCAGAGTCCCACATTACACTGCAGCCCACATCAAATGTTTGGTTTTAAGAGGTGCTGGGGAAGAAATGGAGAAACGATCGTCTGTCTGCCACGAGCAGCTGGCACCTGTGAATAATGGCCCGTGTTTAAGATGGCAGACAGACAGTAATTTCATCTAAAAGTGTGTGCATTGCTTTGGAGACAAACAGGAAATTGAGCTGGGAGTTTGTAATATGGCTTTGGTAGTGATGTTCTGTGGGCCTGTGTACCATGAGTTATGACTCTGTTTTTTCCTTTAATACTTCTGTCTGATTCCTAATGCAGCCGGAAACAGAGAGACACACACACACACACACACACACACACACACACACACACACACACA